>JAJOOR010012880.1:0-37244 GCA_036250505.1 Solanum acaule
TGAGGTTTGAGTGTGGACTTGCGTCGTGTCGTGACATTAACTAAGGCGCTATTTGGGAGGCAACCCAAGTTTTATTTTCTTCCTTTTTAAGTTTGAAATAATGGTGTGTTGATTGTGCAGGTCAAAGTGTGGAAGGTGTTTAAAAAGTGCAGGTTGACGAGCTAAAGGTCCAGTCGATGACTCACCGAAGAGGTCGGCAATCCTGACCTGGACTGCCGTTGGACTCAAGACACTTTTAAATTGGAGTCTGTAAAACTCGGCGAGCCCAGGAGCTGATTGGCGAATTGACGACTAGGTCGGTGATCACGACTTAGTCCGCCGTTTGGACCCCCACATTAATTGGACGTTCTATAAAACTCGGCGAGGTAAGTTCCCACTCAGCGTGTCACCAAGTGGGTCGGCGAGCAAAACTAATGTTGCCGAAGGGGCGAGAACAGGATGGTTTTTAAAAGCCAAAGGTTTAAACTTCCAACTCTTTCACTTTCCCTCACTTTTGAACTTACCAAACTCATACCCGCACTTTAGTTTTCTATATTTTTGCATTTTTATCACCTTTTAGTCGTTGGATTTCTTTTCGGAGTTGGATTACTTTGCCGCCTAGCGTTTCAACTTGTTTAATCCGTATCTAAGGTTGGTTTTCAGAACCCCGAATCTTAATTTAGCGATTTTGTACTCATTTGCAATGATATCATCCTAGTGATGTGTGCTAGATTTCTCTGATAGTGTTTGTATGCTAGAATTTTTGTGTTAATTCGAATAATTTACCCGTAATGCCTTTATTGTTGAGTTCCCAAAATTTTGTGCTTCAAAACTGGTTAAAATTATGGGTTTGTGCTTGTATGTTTTTGGGTCTGGTCGGGTGAAGTCTAAGTAGCCCGCATTTGTGACAAACGATGTATTTTTCCCAATGATGGAGCGGTTGACATCATTCTTAAGGGCAAAAGTCATCAAATGGCCAAATTTGGCAAAACCCAGAGAAGTCTGAGTATCCTAGGGGTATGTGTGTAATAGGTCTTGGTTTAATTTGAGAAGTTGGATTGAAAGTACGCACGTTGGGTCGTTTGGCGAGCTGGGTTGAGCTCGCTGAACCACTCAGCGGTTCTCTGAAGTTCCCCATCTCGCCTTTAATTTTGTACTAAATGTGAAGTTTGGTTCTGTAACCTTTAACGAGAAGCCTGCACTCGGCGACTCGCCGAAAGTCTTTCTTGATTGCCCTTTGTCTGCGTCCCTGACCCTTAATTGCACTGTAACTTTCGACAGGCTAATCCTTGCTTGCCGAATGCTGTCGGTGATTCACTAAATGATGTCGGCGATTCGTCAAAACGCTTTCCCATTGCCGACTTGCCAAAGTTTTATGAGATTTTTGAGCCAATCCTTTCGGGAGCTCGATCTAGCTCGCCAAATAGATTCAGCGACTCACCGATCGGTTCGGCGAGTCTGTCTGCAACTATTTTTCTGTGCTTTTGCTTGAAGTGTTTCTCACTTTTTCTGATGTTTTTGCAGACATGGCAAGACCAAAGGTTACCGGTAGAAACATGCCACCTTATAAGAAGGCTAAGGGGATATCTATCAACGAGGATGCCACTGCATCCAAGGCTAAGGCCACCAAACTTTCCATGACTGGTGTGAAAGGCAAAGGAAAAGGGAAGGCACCTGCGTTACCGGATGCCAGCTCCGACAATGACGGGATTTACACTACTCACTTCACCACTTCTGAGAGTGAGCACTAGGAGTAGCAGGATGTAGCTTCGGAGCCCGAGGATAATCAATTGTTAGCAGCACAAAGGAATGAGTTGTGGTCCAAAAGGATGAATGATCCGTCTAGGATCAGGACTCCTCAGGCCACCACTACTCCTCCACCAGCTCCAGCACAGGCAGTGGTCCTAGCACCACCAGTACAGGGTCCTCTTCCCAAGTCTATGAATAGTCTGAAGATTGAGGGGATGAGGACAATCATTGAGAAGAAGTGTCTATCCACTGATGGGGTCATAGACAGGTACCTAGAGATTATGAGCTGTCTAAAATCTCATAAATTCTAGATCTTCACCAAGCCCCGTGGCTCGTCTATTCCAAATTGGGTTTGGGAGTTCTACACTGCTTATGGGGCCTTGATACCACAAAAAAAGAAGCAGGAAGCAACATTTAAACCAGTTGACTATGTAGTTATCTGGGGAAAGAAGTCAAGTGTGGTAGTGAGGATATTAATGCTACCCTGGAATGTCCCGATGATATTGATGATGAGTGCCATCATCTGATCAGGACAAAGACTCTAGAAAATATGAAGAAGCAGTTGGCCCCGTTAATGTCAGACGATACTCCCAAGTGGCTGGAGACTGAAGCATCGATTGAAAAGAAGGATCTAAACATACCTGCAAGGTTCTGGTTTGGCTTCATCAGCAGCACTATCATGCCATCCCAGAACGAGTCAATCCTCCGATTAGCCAAGGCAGCCTGTCTGGGTTGCATCATCGAGGAGACAAGGATAAATCTGGGGATGACTATGGCATAAAAGATGGTCATGAGGGCCAAGCAGTGCCAGACTTCCCTTCCCTTCCCGGTGTTGATCATCGAGCTATACAGACGGGCTCGGGTTCATAGAGATGCGAAAAAGGATGTGGAAGTGATTCCCACATCTTATAGGATCGAGGTGGAATATTTAAATGATGAGGCAGAGAAGAAGAAGGAAACCCAAGTGGACTCATCCCCAGTTGTTGATCCTCAGACATTACCTACAGAGGCAACTTTGCCTACTCCGGCCCCTGGGCCTTTAGGTACTTCAAGTGATGTTCCTTTTGACACCCGTAGTTCCTCTACCGCTACATTTCCTCCCAGAGATACTATTGTTGCTATTTCCCAGACCCCACTCACTCAGGCTGCATTACTTCGGATGGGGCAGCTAGCCCATTCTATCGATCGTCGTGCTGCCAGACTTGAGGTATACATTCGGGCATGATTCAGACAACACTTGCTGATGCTGTGACACCGTTGAGTGCTACCATTGATGCCGTTGTAGCTAGGATCGCGGTGTGTGAGCGTGGTCTAGGGGATACCGAGGAGGTGACGGCTTTTAAGGCCGCTATTGTTGCGCTGAGGAGTGATGTGGATCAGTTAAAGTCCACCGACATGTCCATGAATTTCGGGACGATGGATATTCTAGATGTGCCAGAGATGCCTCTGGCTACCACCGAAGATGAGATTAGAGTTAAGGAGACAGCTGACCCTGAGTTTGAGGTTGAGACAGATGAGGAGATGCTTGAGGTTGCTGAGGAGGTTTCTTACGAGGGCCTTACAGAGACTGAGGAGGCCATGATAGTTGCAGCTGTACAGACTTCGTTGGCAGACACGCCTTTAGCTGATTCTAGTGGGGCTGGTGGTATTTCTGAGGTGACTCCGGGCACTGATGCCTAGGTTCTGAGCATTAAACCGGGCACTGATGCCCAGACAGATGGAGCGACTGCTTAGATAAAATTCCTTTTTACCTCCCTCTCTGTCTTACTTTTTGACTATTGGATATTTTATTTCTTGCATTTGAGGACACATAACTTTTATTTATGGTGGGGTGAGGCCCACCTTTTGTGATTATTGTTTTGTTCGTACATTGGGTTTTGCGATATATCTTGTGTTTAACACTGTTTTGTGGATGATTGAGCTTATGGTTCTCTGCTTTAATTGTAAATGATTTTTGGACTCTTCCAAAAAATTTTGTGCCATCTCTTGTTAAATAGTGCCCATAATCGAACAAAAATGAATGTGCGACTACGATGAGGACAAATGAAGTTGCATAGCCAATATGTGAACTTTTTGCATCTCTTTGTGACTAGCCAATTATTAAATTGAGTCTCTTGTGATGAACATTGCACACTAGTGAAAGTGTGGAGTCTTGTTTGACATTGGTGTCAATGCCTTGTGTGTGATGAGCTTACCGTGAACCATGTGTGATGACACCTAGAATTTGCCCCATTGGTCCGGTAGACTAAGTGATGCAAGCTATTGAGATGATCTTAGGAAACTTTGAAGAGTGTGAAACAATTTTACATTATACCTCTTTTTGTGGCCTACCTTGTGAGTGTGTGAACTTCGCTTGAACACCTTTTGAACCTTACCCTTTTCTTGGAAGAAACTTGATGAAATTGTGATCTTTCTTGATTCATTACCCTTAATCCTCATGATTTGTGGTTTGTGTGAATAGCCAACTTAGGCCAAAAGCCTAAGTTGGGGGTGTGGTGAAAAGAGAAGGTAAATTAAGAAGTGCAAGGAAGTCCCTTTTGCACCATGGTTTTGAGAAAGATGGAACCCCTCCATATAAAAAAGAGAGAAAAAGAAGAAAAGAATGAAAAAGTTGTGGAATAAAGTTGTGAAAATGCAAAAAGAAATGGGGTGTCTAACAGTCCATGGAAGATGAATAATGGGGTGACTTGTGAGCACGGATGAGAATGATGAAGAAAAGGAAAGAAAGTGTTGTTCACACCACATTTCATAAGGCAAGAAGTCAGTGAGCCTAAATGACCATACCTTTACACTCATCCCCATTACAAACCTTGAAAATACCTTTTTGATCTTGAGTGAGCTGAAACAAGTGTTGATTGGAAATTACGGGAAAACCTATGGGTGAAGTCATGCATTGTGTTTATCAAAATGAGTGTGAGTGTTGATTGTGATTCCGGAACTATAAATTGTAGAACCATTGTGTGTGAATATGGAATCATTCTTTGCGTGAGGGAATTCGAGTACCTTTGTTGAGCTTGAACTTGCATTTGAAGCAAGTATTGTGAGCTTGAGAGTCTTTGATAATGGTGAGTCACAACTTGAATCTTTAAGTGCACAATTGATCCTTGCATGAGTAAGTTGAGTTTTTTTGTGTGCATTCATGATTGAGTCTTGTGTAGCACTATTTGAGACATCATTTTTGAACTGCTGAACTTGAGTTTTACTTGAGGACAAACAAAAGTTTAAGTTGGGGGTATTGATGAGTCCACGATTTAGACTCATTTAGGGCTTTATTTTAATGGATTTAGTGTCCTCAAATACTTATTTTGTGCCAATAACTGATGTAAATCCTTGATTTCCAGGTATTTGGATTGAGGAACAAAGCATGGACACCAGTGAGCAAAAAGGAACAAGACAGCTGAAAGAACAAAGAAAAAAAGGACTGGTGATCGCCTAACCCATTGGGCGAGTCGCCAAATGGCTATGATCTCACCTAAAGTTCCAGTGTTCCAAGCCCAGAAGGAGAAAATCAAGTCGGCGATGGAGTAGAGCAGTCGGCGTGTCGTCAAACGATTTCGCGATGCAGTGTTGGACCGCCCAAAGTTACAAAACTTGAGTATGTTGAAGGCCAAAGCAAAAAGACGATGAAACTGACCAAAGGGCGGGTCACCGAGTGGATCAACGACCCCGACTTAATGCGTTGAATTGTCCTTCACAACATCTTTTTGGCGACTGTAAATACATTTTAAAATTTTTAGTTTAGTATCTAATTTTTATTATCAATTAGTTTTTGAAGTTTTGAGAATTTTGAACTGAGAGTATTGAGACAATAATTTCCTTAGCTTTGAAGAATTGAGTTTATCCATTTTTGAAAAACTGGAAGTGGGTCTTTGAGATTCTTTAACCTTGACCTTTATAGAGACGAAATTAATCTTACCTGGTTGATGGAAACACAATTTGGTAACGATTTCTATATTTTTATGATATCTAGCTAAAACCCCAATTCTTGGGGTGTGATTATGGGTTGATTTAGCTGTTGGGTATTGTTAATTGATAGTCTAAATGCTATTTAAAAGTGATTTCAATCAGTAATTGTGGTTTAATTTAAAGGGTTGTAGTTGCAAATGCTACTCTACCTTCGTGTTTTTGGCTTGTTCGAGAGAGAGGCTTTTAAAACAAGGTTACTGTTTTGATGGTCTGTGGGTATTGGGTTGTCATGGGTTCGGCTCGAGAGAGTGAATCGTAAACCCTTTTCCACACATTCAGCTCGAGAGAGTAAATGGACTAAAGCGTAGGTTGTTCCTAATTGCTGCTTATTGGTGTTCGAGAGAAACCAATTTTATTCGGGGTAAATTGTTCGAGAGAAAGTTTATCCCCACTAAAGTCAAGCTTATTCACTGATTTACATCTATTTACTATCAATTGCAATTACCAATTTGTCTACCTTAGCTTATAATCCAATCACATCCCAAGAACCCATCTCTTTACTTGTTTATTCTTGTTATTTACTGCTATCGTAGTTGATAATTACAACCAAAACCCTCATGGTTGACACTTATGTCTCCTCTAAATTTGAATTATGCTTTTATTCGTAAATATCTTTACCTATGGTTGACTTGAACATATTTGTACTTGGCTCTTGAATCTTAAGCACGTACAACTCCTTGTGGGATTCGACCCCAACTCACTTAGTTGGGTTATATTACTGACTAACGATCGTTGGCACTTAGAATTGGAAGAAGTGTCCTGATACGTGAAATCAATGCCACTGACGGGCACCACCCATGGACTGTAGGTGGTGTTCCGTGGATGGCCACATGCAACCCTCCCAGAAAAGTCCAAAAAATTTCTAAGGATCGACCCACGACTGGACTAACGGACCGTAGGTTAGGCTACGGGCCGTGGTCCTGGTTCGTGGATCGAGGCCCCAGGATATTAGTCTATGAAACCAGTCGACTGTTGACAGGATAGACCATAGGTTAGTCCATGGACCGTCGGTCAATCCGTTGGTTGGCCCCTGACAACTTTTAAGTCAGGGGTCGTTTGGTCTTTTCCTTATGCGTTGGACCCCTAAACTACATCGTTTAACCCTTAAACTACGTAGTTTTGGTCAGTTTTAGCCTAGTAAACTAATTATAACCTAACCTAATCAATCATTCACAAAATATTTCATCAATCTTAGAGCAAAACAGGAGGGAAAAGTTGAGTAGCCCTAGTTCAAGAACGTAGCGAGTTGTCATCAGTTCCTGCCCCGAAATCGAAAGATTTCTTCGTGGAATTCGTCACCAGGTATGTGGGATTTCACTAGTGAGTTCCTTTAACCCATTAGGCCCCTAGAATTCAGTCAGATTCTTGATTCCCTTCATATTATCTAGACCTAGTGTTTCTAGAATTTCAGCAGATTATTATAAATTAGTTACTTTAATGTTCCTAATCAGATTATCATGATTTTAGTATTGTTTTGCGTAGATTCTTGCATAAACTCAGAACCCTAGTTATGTAGTTCTTTTAGTTCATGAATTACATTATCTAGGATAGATAAACAAATGTACATGACTTAGTTTTTGAATATTTCATTATCAGAAATAAAATGTTGCATTTTTGGTTAGCATGTCTGTATTTTGAGCTATCCAGTATTATAGAACTTGAGTCATAATATGTTAATTACATAATAAATTGGGAGTAGGCTTAATACCGAGTGGACTAGGGTCAGTCACACTCAAGTCCCAGAACTACGGTCCCTCGTAGGTTGTAAGTCCCCTTTGTGGGCATCAGTTTAGTGATCACGCCAGTCATGCCTCTATACCTCTGGCAGGGTATATTGGGTCCTCTCGATGCGGCGTATAAATCAAACTCCACATTTAGCTCATATGGTTTTATATCGGTTATTAGTAGCTCCCACAGTGCATTGACTAGGTTATCAGTTACATTTCAGTATTCAGTTTCAGCATGTTATAAACTTGGTCATTGCATTCAATTAGTTCATGTTCAGTACATTCAGTATAGTATCTTACTCACATTATATCATTTCTTTATCGCTTTGTTCAGTTATATGTTGTTCAGCTTACTTTATCCTTCATGCTCAGTACCTTTCAAGTATTGATGCATACTCTGCGCTATATCTTCTCGTGATGTAGGTTCAGGTCCTCAGCATTCAGATCACACATAGATCGGTTCCCGATCTTCAGCTCAACAATATTAGTGGTGAGTCCTTATTCTCCGAGGACGACATACATGTTTCCTTTCTACATTTCAGTCTTTAGTTTCAGTTTTTGCTAGATTTAGCTAGGGCTTGTCCCAACATTTCTAGTCAGTTAGAGGCTTTATTTCAGAAATAGTTAGATTCAGTTTTGGCTTTGGAGTTTGATATTTCAGTAGTCATTAAACTCACAGTTTATTTATTCAGTTAGTAATGTATATTCCCTATCCTTTCAGTTTACATGATTTTTAAGCTTCCGCACAGTACTTTCTTAATTCAGTTATCTTTAAGTATACTTATGATATGCCAGCAGGGTTAGCTTGGGGTCACTCGTGATCCTAGGTCCCGTGTCCGTATCTAAGGCGTAGCCTCGGAGCGTGACAGTTTCGGTATAGAGATCATGGTGGCCTCGAAGATCCAATAAGGACTTTTGTGCTAGTTCGCTATTTCTTTATATGAACTCTTGGGAGTAGTTGTTTCTTTTATAGATCTGTTGACAAGGGCGTTGCCGACCGAGGGCTTAGCTTCATAGGATTTTCAAAGCAATTGAGTCAGCTGAGTTAGCAGCATTTCGATATGTGAAGTTGCAGTATTGTGGTACAAAAGTTGGGAGATATCTAGGGAAAATGATGCATCTTTACCCACTTGGGATAACTTTACAGAAGCTTTCATATATCACTATTTGCGTCGAGAGATTAGGGATGCTGGGGTGGATCAATTTCTGAACCTTCGATAGGGTAGCATGAGTGTCTGAGAGTACGGGCTAAGAATTGATTCATTGGCTAGATATATACCAACATTTGTTGATACGATGCTTGATAGGGTGCGTAGATTTGTGGGAGGGCTTGACTCAAACTATATCGACAATTGTTCTACCGCTGCACTAAATGATAATATGGATATCTCGTGAATTCAGGCCTTTGTACAGGGCATAGAGGATCGCCTACATCTATAGTATATGAGTGAGAGGGTCTCGAGATAGAGAGACAGAAGAGGGCTACGCCCGCTGGTTCACATGGAGATTTCAGGGTGGTCCCAGACCTCGATATTCTAGTAGGCCACCCAGACCTCCACCACAGCAGTTCCAGGGTAGTAGATTTGATCGTCAGGGACAGTCAGGCCCAGGTGAGGGTTCATGAGCATCAGGTTCTCAACAACAGAGGGGTTCAGGCCAGGCTAGGACATCCAAGTCGTATTGCGCTACTTGCTGTAAGATGCATTTCGAGAAGTGCTGGCAAGGTTTCACAGGTTGTTATTCTTGTGGACAGGAGGGGGATGGGTGGAAGAACTGCCCGACCATAGGTCAGGGTGGTATAGGTCAGTCGATCGGGTTAGTAGTAGGTTCCTCTTTATCAGCACAATCTACAGTGCGTGGACCCTAGACTTCAGGAGGTAGAGGCAGAGAAGGAGCATCTAGTTCTGGTAGTAACTAGAACCGTACATATTCACTAGCCGGCCGACAGGATTCAGAGTCATCACCGGATTTTGTAACATGTGCATTAATTGTTTGATCCCATTGTGATTATGCTTTGATATATCCTAGATCTACTCTGTCTTATGTTACTCCATTTATTGCGGGGAAGTCATGTATAGTAGCAGAGTCATAAGATCGACCTTTTATTGTATCTACACTAGTTGGTGAGTCTATTATTGCTAGGAGAGTATATCGAGGTTGCACTGTGATGAGTCCACAATTTGGACTCATTTAGGGATTCATTTTAATAGAATTAGTGTCCTCAAATGCATATTTTGTCTCAATAACTAATGTAAATCCTTAAGTTTCAGGTATTTGGAGTTTGAGGCAAAACATGGACACTACTTGGCAAAAAGGAACAAAACGGCTGAAAAGATGAAGAAAAGAAGGCATGAGGATCGCCTAATGCATTAGGCGAGTCACCGAATGGCCTCAACCTCGCCCAAAGTTCCAGTGTGCTGAGCCCTAAAGGAAAATATCAAGTCGGCGATGAAAAAGAGCAGTCGGCGCATCGCCGAACAATTCCGTGAAGCAGTACTATATCGTCCAATGATCTTGAACGTGAAGATACTAAAGGCAAAAGCTAAAAGGCGATGAAACAGACCAAAGGGCGGATCGCCAAGTGCATCGGCGATCCCGACTAACTGTGCCGAGTGATCCTTCGCAACACATTTTTACACAACTCTAAATACTAGTTTAATTTTTATCTTAGTATGCAATTTCAGATACAACATTTTATTTTTTCTAAGTTTCAAGTAGAAAGACCTTGTTCTTAGCTTTTGAAGATTGAAGACTTTCAATTCCAAGAAATTGGAAGTGGGTGTTGAAGATTCTTCATCCTAGACTTGTTTAAAGTGAATATAAATCATACCTAGTTGATGTTACTTTGATTTGGTATCATTTTCTTCCTTTTCTCTATGTCTAGCTAAAACCCCAATTCTTGGGGTGTGATTTTGTGCATATGGGTTAAATTTCATGTTGGGCATTGCTTATTGTTAGTCTATTTGCTGTTTGAATGTGATTTCGTTTAGTAGTTGTTTTTGAACTTAATGGGATTGTAGTTGCAAATACGATTTCATCTTAGTGTTTTTGGCTTGCTCGAGAGAGATGTTTTAAAACTAAGACTACTAAATCGATATCTGATGGTTATTGGGTCATCATGGGTTCAGCTCGAGAGAGTATTGAAGTGTTGAATCAAATGATTGTCTCTCACTCAAGGTCTATCCAGCTGTTGGTGAACTTTATGGGTCATGCGTTGCCTCATCTCTGCTCGCAGCAAAACAGTGGGTTGCCTAGTGATACTATATCTAACCCCAAAAATGAGGTTTGAATGGTGACTTGCGTCGTGCCACAACGTTAGCTAAGGCACTGTTTGGGAGGCAACCCAAAACCCGTCAATGCTTTAATTTTGTTTTAGAATAATGGTGTGTTGATTTTGTAGGTTTAAGTGTGGAAAATGTTTGATAGCTGCAGGTTGGCGAGCAAATATTCCATTCGGTGCATCGCCGAAGAGGTCGCATGCCCAATTTTATCCGTTGTTTGGCTCAACACAATTTTAACTTGGAGCATGTAAAATTCGACGAGCACATGATATTATTGGCGGATCGCCGATTAGGTTGGCGATCCAGATGAAGACCGTCGTTTGGCCCCTCACTTTGACTAGAGGTCCTGTAAAACTCAGCGAGTTAGTAACAACTCGGCGCGCCACCGAGTAGATCGGTGGTTGCGACTAACGCACCGAATGTACGCGAACTGGATGGGCATTAATAGCCAAAGGTTTTAAAGTTTTGAACTCTTCACTTTTCCTCGATTTCAAACTTCGCAAACTCACACCAAGGTAGCATTTTAAATATTTTTGCATTCCATAAGTATTTTGGTCGTTGATTTGTGCTTGGAGTTGGATTACATTGCCACCTAGCACTTCAAATATCATTTTAATCAGCAAATAAGGTTAGTCTTATGAACCTTTGTGCTTATTAGTTTTATGTATATATTGGGTTTTTAGTTTAAATTGTGTTGACACTGCTTTTTGTGGAAGGTTTGAGCTTGTGGCTCCTTAATTTTAAATTGAAAATGATTTTTGATGCTTCCAAATTTTTTTGCAAATTGTTGCCACCCCTTCTATGTTGAATGTGGCTATTCTTTTGCAAATTTGAGTATCGGTCCCGATCAATACCGATGACTTGAATAGTGCTCATAATCGAACAAACATGAATGTGCGGCTACGATGAGGACAAATGAAGTTGCATAGACAATATGTGAACTCTTTGCATCTCGTTGTGACTAGCCAATTATCAAACTGAGTCTCTTGCGATGATCGTTGCACACTAGCAAAAGTGTGGAGTCTTGTCTGACTTTGGTGTCGATGCCTTGTGTGATGAGCTTACTGTTAACCATGCATGATAACACCTAGAATTTACCCCGTTGGTCCGGTCGACTAAGTAAGGATATCTTTTGATATGATCTTAGGAAACTTCGAAGAGTGTGAGCCAATATGACATATACCTCTTTTGTGGCCTACCTTGTGAGCGTGTGTGAATATCTTTTGAATACCCATTGAGCCTTACCTTTCTTTGGAAGAAACTTGATGAAAACATGACCTCCCTTAATCTACTACCTATAATCCTCTTGATTTGTAGTTGATTGAATAGCCAACTTAGGCCAAAAGCCTAAGTTGGGGGTGTGGTGAAAAGAGAAGGCAAGTCAAGAAGTGCAAGAAAAGTCTCTTTTAACCTATGGTTTTGAGAAAAAATGGAACCCCTCCATATAAAAAAAAAAGAGAAGAGAAAAGAAAAGAATGAAAAAGAAAAAGTCATGGAATAAAGTACAAAAGAAATGGGGTTTCCGAACAATCCATGGAAAGTGAATAATGGAATGACTTATGAGCACTAAAGAAAATGATGAAAAAAGAGGAAAAGAAGTGTTGTGAGCACCACATTTCATGAGGATGAAAGTCACTGAACCTAAATGACCATACCTTTGCACTCAGCCCCATTACAAGCCTTGAAAAGACCCATTTGATCTTGAGTGAGCTGAAACAATGGTCTATTGGAAAATACGGGCAAACCTATGGGTGAAAGCATGCATTGTGTTCTTCTTTGTGAGTGTGAGCGTTGCATTTGATTCCGGAGCTTTAAATTGTTGAACTACTGTGTGTGAATATGGAATCATTCTTTGTGTGAGGGCATTTGAACACTTTAGTTGAGCTTGAACTTGCATTTGAAGCAAGTATGGTGAGCTTGAGATTCTTTGATAATGGTGTGTCAGAACTTGAAACTTTGAGTGCACATTTAATCTTCGCATGAGTAAATTGAGTCTTATATGTGCATTCATGATTGAGTCTTATGTAGCACTGTTCGAGACATCCATTTTGAACTGTCGAACTCGAGTTTTACTTGAGGACAAGTAAAAGTTTAAGTTGGTAGTGTTGATGAGTCCACAATTTGGACTCATTCAGGGCTTCATTTTAATAGAATTAGTGTCCTCAAATGCATATTTTGTCTCAATAACTGATGTAAATCCTTAAGTTTCAGGTATTTGGAGTTTGAGGCAAAGCATGGACACTACTTGGCAAAATGGAATAAAACCGCTGAAAAGATGAAGAAAAGAAGGCTTGAGGATCGCCTAATGCATTAGGCGAGTCGCTGAATGGTCTCAACCTCACCCAAAGTTCCAGTGTGTTGAGCCCTAAAGGAAAAGATCAAGTCGGCGATAAAAAGAAGCAGTCGGCGCATCACCGAACAGTTCTGTGAAGCAGTACTATATCAACCAATGATCTAGAACGTGAAGATGCTGAAGGCAAAAGCTGAAAGGTGATGAAGCAGACCAAAGGGCGGATCGCCGAGTGCTTCGGCGATCCGGACTAACTGCACCGAGTAATCCTTCGCAGCACATTTTCAGACAACTATAAATACTAGTTTGAATTTTTATCTTAGTATGCAATTTCAGATACAACATTTTATTTTTTCTAAGTTTCAAGTAGAGAGACCTTGTTCTTAGCTTTTGAAGATTGAAGACTTCCAATTCCAAGAAATTGGAAGTGGGTGTTGAAGATTCTTCATTCTAAACTCGTTTAAAGTGAATATAAATCATACCCAGTTGATGTTACTTCGATTTGGTATCATTTTCTTCCTTTTCTCTATGTCTAGCTAAAACCCCAATTCTTGGGGTGTGATTTTGTGAATATGGGTTAAATTTCCTGTTGGGTATTGCTTATTGTTAGTCTATTTGCTGTTTAAATGTGATTTCATTTAGTAGTTGTGTTTAAACTTAACGGGATTGTAGTTGCAAATATGATTTCATCTTAGTGTTTTTGGCTTACTCGAGAGAGAGGTTTTAAAACTAAGACTACTAAATCTATAGCTGGTGGTTATTGGGTCGTCATGGGTTCAGCTCGAGAGAGTGAATCCTAGGCCTTTTTCCCACACATTCAGCTCGAGAGAGTGAATGGGCTAAGGCGGAGGTTGTGCTTAATAGCGGCGACTCGGTGTTCGAGAGAAACCGAGTTGATTTGGGTAAGTTGCTCGAGAGAGAATTTACCCTCACTAAAGTCTAGCCTAGTTACAAATGTTCAGCAATTGATTATCAATAGCATTTACCCGATTGTGTAGTTTATCCCATATTCCTATCACATCCCAAGAATCTCATCTCCCTATATTCGCATCTTTTTATTTTCGTTGTTTTAGTTGTTAATCGACTACAAACCCCCCATTGATAATTGACATTCGTGTCAACCTCTTAATTTATGATGCTTTTACTCGATAATGTTTTTAGCTATGGTTAACTCTTGCACTTTCGCACTTAACTCTTAATTCTCAAAAACTGCTCCCTTGGGACTCGACCCCAACCCATTCGTTTGGGTTATATTACTATTGTACGATCGTAGACACTTGAATCGGAAGTTGTGTCTTGATTAGAGTTAGAGATGGTCAATTTCGACGTCATTATGGGTATGGACTGGTTAGCGTCTTGTTATGCTAATGTTGAGTGTCGGACAAAGATTGTTAGATTCCACTCTCCAAGAGAGGTAGTTCGGGAATGGAAAGGCGATTTAACAATGCTGAAAGGTAGCTTTATTTTCTATCTTAAGGCGATGAGGATGATTATTAATGTTTGTATTTATCATCTTGTTCGCGTTCATGATATAGATGCAGAACCACCAACTCTTCAGTCTATTTTGGTAGTTAATGAGTTTCTAGATGTATTTCCAGACGAGCTTCCTGGTATCCCTCCAGAACAGGAAATTGATTTTTCTATTGATATGCTACCAGGTACATAACCCATATCTATCTCTTCTTATAGAACGGCTTCTACCGAGCTAAAGGAGTTGAAGGATCAACTGAAAGACTTGCTGGATAAAGGCTTTATCAGGCCTGGTGCTTCACCATGAGGAAGAAAGATGGCTCACTCAGAATGTGTATCGATTACCGACAGCTGAATAAGGCAACTATAAAGAATAAGTATCCCCTTCTGAGGATCGATGACTTGTTTGATCAGTTACATGGTGTTGAGTTCTTCTCAAAGATTGATTTAAGATCAGGGTACCACCATATACGAGTACGGGAGAAAGATGTTCAAAAGACAACTTTTAGAACCAGATATGGACACTTTGAGTTCTTGGTAATGTCTTTTGGATCAACTAATGCCCCAACAACTTTCATGGACCTGATGAATAGTATATTCAGGTCGTATCTAGACTTTTTTGTGATTGTATTTATTGATGATATTTTGGTGTATTCACGTTCAAAAGCTGAGCATGCAAATCATCTGCGAGCAGTCTTTCAGGTTCTTCGAGATCGAGAACTTTATGCAAAGTTTTCTAAGTGTGAGTTCTGGTTGGACTTTATAGCTTTCTTAGGCCATATTGTATCAGATGCAGACATTACGGGTGATACAAAAATTATTGTGGCCGTAAATACTTGTGATGGGTCCACAATTTGGACTTATTTAGGGCTTTATTTTGATCGATTTCGTGTCCTCAAATGTATATTTTGTCTCAATAACTCATGTAAATCCTTAAGTTTCAGGTATTTAAGTTGAGAGACAAAGCATGGATGCTATCAAGCAAAAAAAAAAGGAATAAGGCAGCTGAAAGAACGAAGAAATGAAGTCTTGAGGATCACCTAATGCATTAGGAGAGTCGCCGAATGGCCTTAACATCTCCCAAAGTTCCAGTATGCTGATCCTTGAAAGAAATGATCAAGTTTGCGATGAAAGGGAGCAGTCGACGCGTCACCGAACAGTTCCACGAAGCAACACCATATCGCCCAATGATTCAAAACGCCAAGATGATGAAGGCAAAAGCTGAAAAACGATGAACCACACCAAAGGGGGGGATCGCCGAGTGCATCGGCGATCCCAACTAACTGCGTCGAGTGGTTCTTCGCAGCATAAATTTTTGAAAACTATAAATACCCATTTAAATCTATAGCTTAGTATCAATTTGTTGCGAATTATTACTGATTTTTAGAATATTTCAGTTTGAGTTCTTAGAGTTTTTGGGAGACATTGTTCTTGAGCTTTGAAGATTTGAAGGTTTACAATTCTAAGAAATTGGAAGTGGGTCTTGAATAATCTTCATCCTTGACATGTTTAAAGACATTTTCTATCATACCAATTTGATGGAAACACTTTTTGGTAACGATTTCTATCTCTTTTTAATGTCTAGCTAAAACCCCAATTATTGGGGTGTGATTATGTTAATATGGGTTAAATTTACTGTTAGGTATTGCTCTTTGTTAGTTTATTTGCTGTTTAAATGTGAATTCGTTTAGTAGGTGTGTTTGAACTTAATGGGATTGTAGTTGCGAATACTATTTCATCTTAGTGTTTTTGGCTTGCTGGAAAGAGAGGTTTTAAACCAAAACTACTAAATCGATAGCCTGTGGTTATTAGGTCGTTATGGGTTCAGTTCGAGAGAGTGAATCCTAGACCTTCTCCCACACATTCAGCTCGAGAGAGTGAAAGGGCTAAGGCGAATGCAGTGCTTAAATGCTGCAACTTAATGTTCGAGAGAAACCGAGTTTATTCGGGGTAAGTTGTTCGAGAGAAAATTTATCCCCACTAAAGTCTAGTTTAGTTACAAATGTTCAGCAATTTACTATCAATTGCATTTACCCAGTTGTTAATTTTATCCCGTATTCCAATCACATCCTAAGAATCCCGTCTCCCTAATTCACATTTTTATATTCTTGCTATTTTTGTTTATTAGTTGAATACAAAACCCCCTATTGATAACTGACATTCGTGTCTCTTTTTTATTTAATATGTTTGTTTTCGTTAATGTTTATAGCTATAATTGATTAGAACTAAGTTTTACTTGTCTATTTGATTCTCAATTACTAACTACTCCCTTGGGACTCGACCCCAACCTATTCGGTTGGGTTATATTACTACACACGATCGTTGACACTTGAATTGGAAGTTATGTCTTTGATTACGTCAAACATCAACTTGGCCAACACCCATGACTTCGACTGAGGTTCGTAGTTTCTAAGGGTATGCTGGGTACTACTGAATGTTTGTAGAGGGGTTTTCTTCACTTTCAGCACCATTAACGAAGTTGACTTAAAAAGCAGCTAAGTTTCAATGGACTGAGGCTTGCGAGCATAGTTTCCAGGAGCGAAGGACAGGTCGACATCAACACCGATTCTGGCATCGCGAGAGGGTTCAGAGGGCTATGTGGTGTATTGTGATGCTTCTGGTGTTGGGTTGGGATGTGTTCTAATGCATAATGGTAAGGTTATCGCATATGCTTCAAGGTAGTTGAGGAAGCTTGAGAAGAACTATCCGACCCACGATTTAGAGTTGGCTGCCATTGTGCATGTGTTAAAAATCTGGAGACACTATTTGTATGGCGTTCATGTTGACATCTTCACAGATCATAAAAGCCTTCAATATATCTTTAGATAGAATGAGTTAAATCTGCGACAACGTTGATGGCTTAAGTTACTAAAAGACTATGATGTGGATATTTTATATCATCCAGGAAAGGCGAATATGGTAGTCGAAGATCTATGGGTAATTTATCCTATTTAGGTGTTGAGAAGTGTGCGCTAACGCGGGAGCTCATCAGTTAGCTAGCTTGGGAGTCAGAATTTTAGAGGCAGACGGGGTCACAATTCAGGACACATCCATATCATAACTAGTTGTGGAGGTAAAAGCACTGCAACATGAGGATCCTAGCTTAGAGAATATCAGAGCCAAGGATCAGGATCAACAATCTTTAGCATTTGATATAGTAGGAGATGGAGTCCTCAGAGATAGCGGTCGATTGCGTGTTCTAGATGTTGCAGGGCTTCGACATTAGATTATGGAAGAGGCACATCATTCCAGTTATTCTATTCACCCTGGTTCGACGAAGATGTACCATGATGTTAAAGAGATCTATTGGTGGCGTAGGATGAAGAAGGACGTTGCTGAGTTTGTGGCACGGTGTCCTAACTACCAACAAGTGAAAGGTGAGCACCTAAAGCCCACTGGTCTAGTCCAGGAGATAGACATTCCTTTGTGGAAGTGGAAGCAATTAATATGGATTTTATTATAGGGTTACCTCGATAGCATTGTAGGTTTTACTTTATTTGGGTAATTGTTGACATACTAACAAAATCAACCCCCTTCTTACCAGTCAGGGCTACTTTTACAACTGAAACTATGCAGGGCTCTATATTAGAGAGATTGTTAGGTTACACGGTGTCCCAATATCTATTACTTTTGATAGAGGACCACAATTTACTGCTAACTTCTGGAAGTCCTTCCAGAAAGGATTGGGGACACAGGTTAATCTTAGTACAACCTTTCACCCACAGACAGATGGCCAGGCTGAGCGCACAATTTTGAAACTCGAGGAAATGTTACGGGCATGCGTGCTAAACTTCAAGGGAAGTTGGGATGACCACTTGCCTCTTATTGAGTTCGCATACAATACTAGTTATTATTCCAGCATCGAGATGCCACCTTATGAGGCTTTGTATGGGCGAAAATGTAGATCCCCCGTTGGATGGTTTGAGGTAAGTGAGTCAGGGTTAATTGGACCCGACTTAGTAAAATAGACAATGGAGCAGGTTAAGCTCATTCGGGAGAGGTTGCTAACAGCTCAAAGCCAACAAAAGTCATACTCAGATGTGCGACGAAGGGAATTAGAGTTTTGTGTCGATAACTGGGTATTCTTAAAAGTTTCGCATATGAAGGGTGTTATGAGATTTGCCAAGAAAGGCAAGCTTAGTCCAAGATTTATTGGGACATACCGGATCCTTCAGAGGGTAGGACGAGTGGCTTATGAGATAGAATTGCCTTCAGGGATAGAATATGTTCATCTAGTTTTCCATGTATCGATGCTACGAAAGTCTGTAGGAGACCCTTCTTGGGTTGTCCCAGTTGAGGATGTTCAAATCACAGAGGAGTTGTCCTACGAGGAAACTCCAGTTGCCATACTAGATCATCATGTCCATAAATTGAGGACCAAATAGGTGGCTTCGGTTAAAGTATTGTGGAGAAACAAGAATAGAGAAGAGATGACCTGTGAAGCTGAGGATATCATGAGGTTCAAATATCCTCACTTGTTTCATACCCCAAGGTGATGACATATCAATTTATATTAGTGCAGTGAGGTAAGATACCTATCTAATTTTTTATATATTATTGCTTATTATTATGGTTGTTATCGTTGTAATTTTGCTCGCACTGTTATTGTTGAGCTATAGTGCTTATCTATTTATGTCATCTTGTGAGACGCCTAGGTTAGAATTTTTACGTTTCAGGTTCCTGGATAGTCACATTTACAAAGGATTCTCTACCTAAATTTTGGTAACTCCTAAGGACTTAACCGCGTGACTCAGATTTTTCATTAGAGGACGAATGTTTCTAAGGGGGGTAGGATGTAACACCTCGACTTTTAAAAACGTCTAAATTGACTCGTACCTTCGTGGAAATACAAAGAGGGTGAGTAATATTATGAATGATGTGGTATGTCATATTTTAAGTGTTCAAGGGTTGTATCTCAAGTTTTGAAGTTAGGTAAGTGGCAAAATAAAAGTTGGCGAAAGTTATCGTAAGTTCCTTTTTAAAGATTTCTCTAAAATTTGGGTCAAATGTCTCGGAGGTTTTCTCCCTATCTATAAAGAGTTATGGGTCCCACAACCTATCAAATTGAAGGTCTATAATTCTAGTTTCCAATGCATCAAACCATTTGTTCATACGACTTCAAAATAGAGAGATATTTAAGTTTTTACGATACTGCGCAAGCAGACACTTGAGGTGGGGCCCTAGGTCGGTGGAAATTTTTATATATCTTCTTCTTCGACTTTTTCTTCATTTTGTTTAGTGAAGAACCTGAAAACTTAGAAAACCCATTTCTGGGATCAACCAACTTATTGATTTTCTCGACTTAAGTCCTTGACGAAAGTTGTTCTAGAGCTCGTCATCATGGTATAATTTGTTTTATCAATTTCGTAGCATCTCATAGTTTGGTGTTGGGACAACAAGCGTTTGGACATATTTTAAGGATTTGAGATGTATTACAAACTTAAGACCAAGGTAAGACCCTTCTTTCATCGACTCTAGCTTTGATACGCCGCAAATAGCAATTTGCGACGGAAATACATATCTTTTATCGAATTATCGTGGTATCTTCTATTCTTGTGTGTTGATTATGGTCCTGCCTTTTTGTAGTATCAAGGGGGGTTGTGAGTAAAAGTCGTTAGGCCACGTTAATTCAGCGAAAAAGGTATGTTAAGGCTATTTCCTTCTTACAACATGTTTCCTTAAAGCTTAGGAGAAATGTATTTGGGTTGTTATCGTTGTTATACTTGTAGCCATTATTGTTGATTGTTGGCTGCTCGAGTGGATATAATCCTCCCTTGTCGAGATTCTTATTCAATTAGTAGCGTCCCTATATTGGACACAACTTAGAGTCTATTCGTATAGGTTGTTTATAGCTAAATTGCTCGCTTTTAGCCTATTGGATTGTTATTGTTTCCCTTGGGGCTATTGTGGTTAGCTGCATGAATGTGATCTATGCCTAGAAGGGATATGTTTTGCCTACGGGGTAATATTGATGCCTAGAAGGTCTATGTTCTGCCTACGGGGCTATATTGATACCTAGAAGGACTATGAGTTGCCTACGGGGCTATATGGATGCCTAGAAGGGCTATGAGTGGCCTATGGGGATATATTGACGGCTTATAACGCTATGTGCTGCCTACAGGGCCATGTTGTTACCTAAGAGGGCTATGAGTTGTCTATAAGCTATATTAATGCCTAAGAGATCTATGTGCTACCAACGTGGCTATAATATTGCCTAAGAGGGCTATGTGACTGCCTACGAGGCTAGGGGACTACTGATAGGGGTATATAGACTGATTGGCACCTTTTGGCCTTATGGGGGCCTGGGTAGGTGGTCTTGTGTGCTGTTTATACCTGCCGAACTTATGGGGGCTTGGCTAGGTTGTTGTTTTATTATTTTTGATATGTTTAGATTTAGGAGCAGGTCAGTACACTTATCTTATCCTTGATTTATTTATCGGATTACTCCAGTTTATTAGGATACATGCTCATAGTCTATTGCCTTTCATAATCGGTACATTATTTCGTATTGATGCCCCATTGCCTAAGGGTACTACATTCATGCCTGCAAGTCCGATAGACGACCCAGTAGACCTCCTCAGTAACATGATTGACTTCTATCCGGCTGGCTAGCCCCTTTCCTCTGGAGCTGCCAGAGTTGGGAGGTTTGTTAGCTTTTGTTATATATATTTTTATGGATAGGTTGGGGCCCTCTCCCGCCAATCTTTACTACTCTTAAAGGATTGCATACTAGTGTGTGGGGTGTATAGCTACATTATGGCCATGCTGGCCTAGTTTGTTGGTTTGCTGAAGCTTGTGAGTTGTTTGATGTATTGTCTTGATATATACCTGCTTATAGTTTTGGTATAGAGATCATGGTGGCTTGGACGACCCAATCAGGACTTTTTTGCTAGTTGGCTATTTCTTTATATGAACTCTTGGGAGTAGCTGTTTCTTTTATAGATCTGTTGATAGGGGCCTTGCCAGCCAAGGGCCTAGTTTTAAGCCGAGATATACTTGTTTGTTTTCTTGATTGCGTGTGGCTGCTATGCGCTAGTAGCAAATATTTCAGCAAGTTCGGCTCGGGACTGAGTTTAGGCATTATGAGCCAGTTGCGCCCCTTGAGTTTGGGGCGTGATGATTTCTAAAAAGGTGGAG
The DNA here is from genome assembly GCA_036250505.1 of Solanum acaule. NCBI lineage: Eukaryota > Viridiplantae > Streptophyta > Magnoliopsida > Solanales > Solanaceae > Solanum > Solanum acaule. Next base: position 21,600 of record JAJOOR010012880.1, read on the forward strand.
ATAGAATGATTCATTACTAAAACTGTTTATTTGCCCGGGTGTTGATGGGTTGAGGCAACAAATCTAACAGAAGCTCATAGTTTCCGATACTTTATTTACCCAGAAGCCACTAAGATGTATCATAAATCACGTAAAATTCTATTGGTGGAATGTTATGAATACAAATATTACAAAATTGGTGGCTAAGTGTCCAAATTACCAACAAGTTAAGGTTAATTATTAGAAACTACGAGGTTTAACTCAAGATATCAACATTCCTACAGGGAAGTAGGAGGATTTAAACATGGATTTTATTACAGGTTTGCCTCACACACATCAATAACATGATTCCATATGGGTGGTTGTAGACCGAATAACTAAGTCAATATATTTCCTGTCAGTTAAGACTTCTTATTCATTTGAGGATTATGCTAGAATTTACATCCGAAAGTTGGTGAAATTATATATGGTTCCCTTATATATCATTTATGCTAGGGGTACTTAGTTCACATTTTAGTTTTAGAGATCATTTAAAAATGTTCTTGGTACTCAGGTTAAGCTTAGCATAGCTTTTCAGCCACAGATAGATGGTCAGGACGAATGGACTATTCTGACCTTGGAAAATAGGTTGACAGCTTGCGTAATCGACTTTAAAAATAATTGGATGATAACTTGCCTCTTATTGAGTTTGCTTATAATAACAGTTATCACTCTATGATCCAGATGAGTTCATTTAAGGCACTTTATGATAAGAGGTGTAGATCTCCTATAGGGTGGTTTGAGGTTGGTAAAGTGGCTTTGATAGGGATTGGATCAGTTCATGAGGCTATGGAGAAAGTTCAACTTATTAAAGATAGGTTGAGAACAACTTAGAGTAGACAAAAGTCATACGCAGATGTGAGAAGAAGGGGGATTGAGTTTACTATTGATGATTGGGCATATATGAAATTTTTTGTCACAACCCGAGTCTACACCCTGGACGTGGTAGGCACTCGAGAACCATTGCTGGTCCCCAAGCGAACGCTCATCCTCGCTGACTACAAGTGGAAGACCAACTCAAGCATACAAAAGTTTTAAAACTGAATAAAATTCATGAAACTCAAATACAAAGCTTTAACTCAAACAATTTACTTTGAATATAAATGGAATACTCAACTAGCCAACAATAGGCAACTCAAGTCTTTAAAACATTTAATAAGATAAATGAAATAGACTTCTCAAACTCTACTGTATATCTATGAAGCCTCTAACTAACAAAGATGGAAGTCGGGACAAGACCCACGACATCCTAACAACTGATATAATTGAAAGTACAAGTGGAACCCTCTGGAAGCAAGAAGGCTCACCATAGCTAACTCGAACTGCATGCGGTATCAAAGAAGTGCCTGTTTATGATCCTGAATACCTGTATCTACATCATTAAATGATGCAGGTCAAATGGCTCAATACGTGGATTGTACGAGCATGTAAGGGAATTCTAAAGTATAACATAAGCTTGAATAGGTGGGAAAGAAACATACTTACCTCTTCTCAACTCACTCAACTCAAAGAAACATAGTTCAACTCAATGATAAGATATTCAACTCGGTGAAATAAGGCTCAACTCAATGATAAGATATTCAACTTAGTGAATTAAGGCTCAACTCAATAATAAGATATTCAATGTAGTGAAATAAAGCTCAATTAAATAATAAGACACTCGACTCTTGGTACTCAAACTCTGGATACTCAACTCCGGATACTCAACTCAATATAAAGCAACAATAAGGGATGCAATATATGGAAAGCTATTAAAATAGTAGAAAACAACTCAATGTATTTAAGAAAACAATATACTGAGTTTGTATGCAAGGATACAACATAAACTCTATTGTATATGAAAATACAAGTAAACTCTGTGTATATAAAAATACAAATATCTCTATGGGAGTTTCTCTAACCGACAACCATCACTTATAAGCTATGTGATGATACAACGGTTTGCCTCAAGCTGCCAGGGTCTAGAACCTAACTACTAAGTGGATCCACTTGTCTATGCTAAAAAGCACTAAGGAATCATCTAAAAGTATGACCCTTTTCTACCCACGTTGGTGACATGGTTTATGGGGGTTGTGAATTGTCTGAACTCTCCCCCATATTGGTGTTCAATACTACTCCCAAAAGCGTAACTAGCTCATATGTTTTAAAAAGTAACTCTTTCTGTGGTTTCGGATAATTACTCAAAAACTAGCCCAAAGGCTCTCTAAGAAATCATTGTTTACTCTCTTGCTTAAATATGAAAGCATTTACTCTTTACTGAAAAACTAGCTCAAAGGTTCTGTTGGAAATCGGTGTTTCATTTCTTGTTTAAATATGAAAACATTTACTCTTTGGGAATACATATTCCCCATATACTCTATTGAAGAAAAGAACTTCACTTTTCACTCTTTACTCAACTCAAAACTCAAGTCTTAAAACAAGTTTAAAGCATTTGTATAAGACTTCTAAAATAGGGTTCATGCCAAATTATAGACGTGAACTACTCAATTCAAGGTTTTCAATAACCATATATAGAACTTAATACTTGGAACTCAAGAACTTTAATAATACTACTCATTTCAAGAATGCTCAACTCAGAGGGTTCATGTGGAATTATGAGCATGAACTACTCAACTCAAGGACTCAAAGATACTTCTCATCTCAAGACTGCTCGACTTATAGGATTCAAGTGGAGTTATGGTCATGAACTACTCAACTCAAGGACCTTCATGGGTAACATGTAGTAGCCCCATGATTAGGAGTATAATCCCAAAAATGATTAGGAACACAATATTCAAGACTTAAAACTTGAAGATACTACTCCTCTAAAAGATACTCAACTGATGGAGTTCATACGGAATTGATGGGCATGAACGACTCGAATCAAGGGTCTAAATAATATTATGGAACTCATGTATATGACTCTTCTCATTCTCATACTTACTTCCTCAAAACTCAGTTTAAAATTTAAGTGTTGGCTTTGAAAAACTTCTCAAGATTTATAACTAAAAATAGGGTTCATGCTGAATTATAGACATGAACAAGTCAACTCAAGGATCTCAATAAAAATATAGGAACTCAATACTTAGGAATATAATTTTTAAAAGAATCGGGAATTAAAGAACTCAAAATCAACTTAACTCAAGAATACTCAAATCTAGGGGTAGAATCCTAGATTTCTCTTTTACTGATTTGAAAGTAGTTGTAGGGCATAAGGACGAACTAGTCCAACACTATGATAGCCTTACATACTTGAAAAAAACAAGGTTCTTAAAGAATCTTAAAGAAGAACTTGATTAGAAGCGTTGAAACCCTAGCTTGAAGGTAAACAGTCAAGAAAACCATTCTTAAAATTCTTGAATTAGTTTCTTGAAATCTCTACGGCCAAGATTTATTATTTTCATTAGTGATTCATAATTGTATGGAGGAGCTTGAGTTACAAAGAATGGAATTCTTGGAGAAAACTTACCTTGAAGAAGAATCTTGAAAAAGATTCTTGAAAAAGATTGAAAACATCTAGAATGGAGTCTTCTACTTTGATTTTTCCTTAGGGTTTTTCCCTAGGGTTTGAGAGAGAAGAGAATGATGGACTAAAAGTTGAAAATCTGATTTATTTTTTTTAGCATTTTATTAGTCAAGGAATTCATTTAGGGTTTTATTGGATGTTAAAAAAAAACACTTTTTAATGTTTTCCCGTCAGCTAATTCGTAACAGCACTGTATAGGTTACTAAGACAATCATAACATTTTACTCAGAAATTGGATTGATGCAAAATTGGTGGCGTTGGAAAGTAGATTCAAATAACTTTAATTTCATAGGTTATGGCTCATGTAACTCTTTATATTCTAATAGATATGGTCGTTTGAAGTTGACCCAAGTAGAATCTTACATCAAAACTTAATCGATAAGGAAACTTCAAGAACATTTATCAAGAACTCATCAAGAAATTAAATTGCTCAATATTTATGGATAAATTCACAAATGAAACTCCTAATTGGCGTGTGGGTGAATGAATCCAACACTATGGAAGCTTACATACCTCTTAGGGATCAAACCCATGGCGAAAGTCTGCAACAAAACTCAAGAACTTCGACGAACTCCATGATCCTTTCCTCTTTTCTCCTCTTTTCTCTTCTCTTCTATTCTTGAACTCTCAACTAAAACCCTAGGCGTATATTAGGATTATAAAACTGAACTTAATAGGATTAGACCTTTAAAACCTTACTAAAACGAATTAAATCTGATTGGGTAAGGAAAATACCAAAATACCCTTACTATTTTCGGGTAACTTTCCTTAACTGGACAACTTGACTTCAAAAGGGCATATCTCACTCATCCGACCTTAAAAATTAGCAAAATTGGTGGCGTTGGAAAGATAATTCAAAGAACTTTAATTATATATCTTGTATCTCACCTAACACATCATGTACTGAGAGTTCTGGTCGTTTGAAGTTGACCCAAAACTCATAACTTAAGCATAACTTGCAAAATTTCAGATTTTTCTAATTCCAATTTAGTTCTTTTTGGAACTCAAGGTGCCACATCTAGTGACCTGCCTTAATACTTAAGAAATTTTAAATTCCTTGGTAAAATCCTACTCACAACGAAGGATGGTTTGAGTCTTAGTTCAAAAACTTTCTGGGGTGTTACAATATCTCTCCCTTGGGATCATTCGTCCTAGCATGATGGCTGGACTGGGAATGGAACGGGGTTTCTCTTATCATCTCTGCCATACCAACTAGAATTTTCCCGCATTACTATTTAAAACCAATTATGTGCTCTCATTTAGCTATTTCTTATAGTAAAACCTCATTCTCTCTTTCCTCCTCATTTATAACCTTAGACAGAATTATCATACCATCATTATCACAATTAGATCATTAAAGCTTCTCTTTCTAAAATTACTCTGTTACTAAAAGGACCTCTAAAAATATCTCTCTGATACTCTTTTGAACTCATTACTATCTTATTCTCAATACTTGACTTGATTTTCAATCTTATCATCTCCCCCTTAGGTCTAAAGCTGACACTTGAAGGCTATTGACCTATTCCAACATCTCTAACTGGTCTGCATCCTCTTTTACTCTAACACTTGAAAGAAGCTTATCTCATGACTACCGAACTCCGTAAGCAGGTACTAAGACTTCTTTCTAAGCTGTTTCTATTAACCTCTTCTGATTACATACCCTCTCGATATACCTCGTAATGCTCTTTTTACTCTTGTGACTTAGCCACACTTCACTACCCTTATCAAGAGGTTTAGGGTATGTCACTTGTACCACTCATATTTATTGCAGCTAATCACCTCAATTCCTCACCTACTCTATGTCAGGGCTTCTAGTTCAAATCTCAAGACAACATCATCACCCTCATGTTTCCATTCTTTGGATCATGACACTCATCTCAAATTCAAGCTTAATGTTCATTACTAAACCCGAATATCAATATGATTGCTCACCTACTATACTATACCTCATTACTTGATCAGTTTTATAACTTTATGAACATCATGACCCTCTCAAACAAATCATAAGCCTAGCTTAGATCTATCACTTTATGAATACTTTTGCTCTTCTATTCAACATTTACATTTGGTCATCACCTAAACAATGACACTTCATCACAAACTCCTTTCTAGTAAACCACACTCTACCTCCTATGATGGAATCTTTCCAACTCACCACTTCTTATTCTACCCATAAGGGGAAACTCTTCATTAATATCTTACTAGGTGCATGAGTAAAGTAACATAGCTTGTCAAAACACCATCTCCCTTACTTAGATTACTAAATCTCTGCATAACATTCTCTTAAATTAAAGGGGCACTCTTTACTACTAGTGCTCATAATCTCGTAGCTCATGCTACCTTTTCAGGTGAAAATACTACCCCAAGCTCTAAATATACTTTCTCATAAGGATCTCAGCTGAAACAAGGCTTAGAGAATAGAGTACAACTCAATTTTAGCTCAAACGCACAATTCACATTAATATGGGTGCATTCCTCTTAAACTCAACAGTTAACTCACTCATGGGCTTCTCTCAAGACCCTCTAGAGTCTCATTACTTCCTCAAGATTTTGCTAAGAGTAACTCATTGATAAAGAACCGACTTTGTTTTTCAACCACCTCTAGTATGGAGGTAGTCGAATGGATATGAGAATGCACGAGTTAGAATAATTATCTATGACATAGCTCTATTGTATGATTCAGAGTATGAAAGAAGGGAAACTTTTCCTAAATGTTTGTAGTCACTTGTTTATAGAAATGGGGCTCGTGCAACCACAAATAAGATCCTATTTGACACGGCACAATCCGGGCCTACACCCTAGACACTTGAAGTCTATGCTCTTATACCAAGTTTTTCATGAACTGAGTCTACACCCTAGACGTGGTCGGCACTCGAGAACCATTGCTGGTCCCCAAGCAAACCCTCGTCTTGGCTAACTACAAGCAGAAGACTAACTCAAGCATACAAAACCTTAAAAACTGAATAAAATTCATGAAACTCAAATACAAATCTTTAACTCAAATAATTTACTCTGAATATAAATGGAATATTCAACTAGGCAACTCAAGTCTTTAAAACATTTAATAAGATAAATGAAATAAACTTCTCAAACTCTACTTTCTATTTATGAAGCCTCTAACTGACAAAGATGGAAGTCGGGACAAGACCCACGACATCCTAACAACTGATATAACTGAAAGTACAAGTGGAACCCTCCGGAAGCAAGAAGCCTCACTATAGCTAACTCAAACTACATGCAGTATCAATGAAGCGCCGGTTGATGATCCTAAATACATGTATCTGCATCATGAAACGATGCAGGACAAATGGCTCAGTAGTGAAATGTACGAACATGTAAGGGGAATTCTAAAGCATAACATAAGCTTGAACTGGTGGAAAAGAAACATACTTACCTCTTCTCAACTCACTCAACTCAAATCAAAGAAACATAGTTCAACTCAATGATAGGATATTCAACTCTGTGAAATAAGACTCAACTCAATAATAAGATATTCAACACAGTGAAATAAGGTTCAACTCAATTATAAGACACTCTACTCTTGGTACTCAAACTCTGGATACTCAACTCTAGATAAAGCAACAATAAGGGATGCAATAAATGAAAATCTTTTAAAATAGTAGAAAGCAACTCAATGTATTTAAGAATACAATATACTCAGTTGTATGCAAGGATACAACATAAACTCTATTTGTATATGAAAATACAAGTAAACTCTGTGTATATAAAAATACAAATATCTCTGTGGGAGTTTTTCTAACGAACAACCATCATTTATGAGCTATGTGATGATACAGTGTTTTGCCTTACACTGTCAAGGCCGTCCTATACCTTGCCAGGGGTATAGAACCTAACTACTAAGTGGATCCATAATTCTATGCTAAAAAGTACTAAGGAATCATCTAAAAAGTATGACCCTTTTCTACCCACGTTGGCTAGATGGTTTATGGAGGTTGTGTGTTGTCTTAACACTCCCTCATATCGGTGCTCAATACTACTCCCAAAAATGTAACTAGCTCATATGTTTAAAAATAGAGAAAATGACATAAATAGTCCCTCAACTATAGAAGTAGGTCTAAAATGGTCCCTGAACTATATACTTAACGGATTTAGTCCTTCAACTATTCAAAAACTTGTCAGTTTTGATCCCTTAACTATACACTTATCGATTTTAGCCCCTTAACTATAAACTTACCGATTTTAGTCCTTTAAGTATTCAAAAACTTATCAAGTTTGGTCTTTGTCCATTTTTTTAATACAAATAGCTTAGGTTTATATTAACAGAATCTATGCCTCGAGAAATTAAATCCTTTAGCAACTTTTTTTGTTGGTTCTCTCTCCGTTACTTTTTCTTCAAATTAACCTTACGCGAAGAACCTTAACCTCAATGATTTAAAATAAAATTCACGAGGAAAGAAAATATAAGTCATAATTTTATTCAACAGAGGATAAAATGAAGCATATTATTGTTACTAATGACTTGAATATGTTAAACTTTATTATAAAAGAAGAAAGTTATAATCCGTTAAATCCAAAGTTTGTACTCCAACGATTTCATTGAACGGACTTTGTTTAATTTTTCAGAAATGGTAATTTATAAAATGGTAGATTTGCAATTTTTTAGACTCTTTTTTAATAGATCAATTTTATTATTCTATTCATTATATTTTATGTAAAGAAATTTGAGTAAATTAAATAAACTTCGCATTGATTAGCATGATGCATGATAAGTTTCTCGAACAAAAACTATCAAAGTTTAGGATGGTGCGTATTAAAAACCAAAGCTATTTGTATTTAAAAAATGGACAAAGACCAAACTTGATAAGTTTGGGAATACTTAAAGGACTAAAATCAGTAAATTTATAGTTAAGGGGCAAAAATCGGTAAGTGTATAGTTAAGGGACCAAAGCTGACAATTTTTTGAATAGTTAAAGGACTAAATCCGTTAAGTGTATAGTTCAGGGACCATTTTAGACCTACTCCTGTAGTTGAGGGACTATTTATGTCATTTACTCTTTAAAAATATAACTCTTTCTGTGGTTTGAGATAATTACTCAAAACCTAGCCCAAAGGCTCTCTAGGAAATTAGTGTTTCCTCTCTTTCTTAAATACGAAAGCATTTACTCTTTACTGAAAAACTAGCTTAAAGGATCTGTTGGAAATCAATGTTTTCTTTCTTGTTTAAATGTGAAAACATTTACTCTTTGGGAATACACAGTCCCCATATACTCTTTTGAAGAAAAGAACTTCACTCTTTACTCTTTACTCAACTCAAAATTCAAGTCTTAAAACAAGTTTAAAGCATTTGTATGAGACTTCTTAAAATAGAGTTCATGCTGAATTATGGACATGAACGACTCAATTCAACGTTTTCAATAACCATATATAGAACTCAATGCTTGAAATTCAAGAACTTCAATGATACTACTCATTTCAAGAATGCTCAACTCAGAGGGTTCATGCGGAATTATTAGCATGAACTACTCAACTCAAGGACTCAAAGATACTTTTCATCTCAAGACTGCTCGACTTATAGGGTTCATGCGGAGTGGGCATGAACTACTCAACTCAAGGACCTTCATGGGTAACATGTAGTAGCCCCATGATAAGGAGTATAATCCCAAAATGATTAGGAACACAATACTCAAGACTTAGAACTTGAAGATACTACTCCTCTCAAAGATACTCAACTGATGGAGTTCATGCGAAATTTATGGGCATGAACGACTCTACTCAAGGGTCTAAATAATAATATGGAACTCATGTATACGACTCTTCTCATTCTCATACTTACTTCCTCAAAACTAAGTTTAAAATTCAAGTGTTGGATTTGAAAAACTTCTCAAAATTTATAACTTAAAATAGGGTTTATGATAAATTATAGACATGAACAAGTCAACTCAAGGATCTCAAAAAAAATATAGAAACTCAATACTTAGGAATAGAATTTTTAAAAGAATCGGGAATTCAAGAACTCGAAATCAACTTAACTCAAGAATACTCAAATCTAGGGGTAGAATCCTAGATTTCTCTTTTACTGATTTGAAAGTAGCTGTAGGGAGTGAGGACAAACTAGTCCAATACTATGATAGCCATGATAGCCTTACATACTTGAAAAAAAATAAGATTCTTGAAAAATCTTGAAGAAGAACTTGATTAGAAGCCTTGAAACCCTATCTTGAAGGTAAACAATCAAGAAACCTTTCTTGAGATTCTTGAATTAATTTCTTGAAATCTCTATGGCCAAGATTTATTATTTTCATTAGTGATTCATAATTGTATGGAGGAACTTAAGTTAGAAAGATGGAATTCTTGCAGAAAACTTACCTTGAAGAAGAATCTTGAAAAAGATTGAAAGAATCTTGAATGGAGTCTTCTACTTTGATTTTTCCTTAGGGTTTTGCCCTAGGGTTTGAGAGTGAAGAGAATGATGGACTAAAAGATGAAAATCTGATTGTTTTGAGCCTTTTATTAGTGAATGAGTTCGTTTAGGGTGTTCTTGGAGGTAAAAAAACAAAAACAACACTTTTTAATGTTTTCCCGTCGGCTGATTCGTAACAGCATTGCATAGGTTACTAAAATAGTCATAACTTTTTACTCAGAAATTGGGATTGACACAAAATTGTTGGAGTTGGAAAGTAGATTCAAACACCTTTAATTTCATAGGTTATGGCTCATGTAACTCTTTATATTCTAAGAGATATGGTCATTTGAAGTTGACCCAAGTAGAATCTTACATTAAAACTTAATCTATAAGGAACTTCAAGACCATTTATCAAGAACTCATCAAGAAATTAAATTGCTCAATATTTATGGATAGATTCGAAAAAGAAACTCATAATTGACGTGTGGGTGAACGAACCCAACACTATGGAAGCTTACATACCTCTTAGGGATCAAACCCATGTCGAAAATTCGCAACAAAACTCAAGAACCTCGACGAACGCCTTGATCATTTCCTCTTTTCTCCTTTTTTTCTCTTATTTTCTCTTCTTGAACTCTCAACTAAAACCCTAGGCGTATATTAGGATTATAAAACTGAACCTAATAGTATTATACCCTTAAAACCTTACTAAAATGAATTAAATCTGATTGGGTAAGGAAAAGACCAAAATACCCCTTACTATTTTCGGGTATCTTTCCTTAACTGGACAACTTGACTTCAAAAGGGCATACCTCACTCATCGAACCTTAAAACCTACCAAACTCGGTGGCGTTGGAAAGATAATTCAAAGAATTTTCATTAGCTATCTTGTATCCCACGTAACTCGTTCTGTACTGAGAATTATGGTCGTTTGAAGTTGACCCAAAACTCATAACTTAAGCATAACTTGCAAAATTTTAGATTTTTCTATTTCCAATTTAGTTCTTTTTGGAACTCAAGGTGCTACATCTAGTGACTTAACCTTAATACTTAAGAAATTTTAAATTCCTTGGTAAAATCTTACTCACAACGAAGGATGGTTCGAGTCATAGTTCAAAAAATTTCTGGGGTGTTACAATTTCATCCATGAAAAGGGTGATGGGGTTTGCTAAGAAAGGAAAACACAATCCATGTTATGTAGGTTTATATCGGATTTTGAGGCGTTTCAGTAATGTGGCCTATGAGTTTGATTTACCTATAGAGTTTGCATCAATGTTTCATATGTCCTTATTGAAGAAATGTATTGATGATCCAACTTTAGTGTGCCCTTAGAGAGTATTGGTGTGAAGGATAGTCTCTCTTATTAAGAGGTCCCATTCGAGATTCTTGATTGTCAGGTTCGTAAGTTGAGAAACAAGAACGTTGCTTCAGTGAAAGTTCCTTGTAGGAATCAGTTAGTTGCGGGACCTACTTGGGAAGTAGAAGCAGATATGATGGCCAAATACCCCCACATCTTTCCTTCCGGTGCAATTCTCATGTAAGGTAATAGTTCCTCCATAGCATTCTATAACACCTTAATAGTTTATACGAGATAGTAAATATTTCAACATGGTACCAAAGTAGGCAGAGGTCTTAGGATTGAATCTCATCACCATTCATTACCAAAAAGAATTTTCATGTGCTTAACCCATGAAAAAAATTAGGCTGACATGTGAGGGGCGTGTTGAAATATAATTAAATAATAGAGTGTGTTCGGTTGTTTCCTATAATATATTAAGATTTTAGATGAAATTGTCACATATTTCCAACAAATTTGTGATCGGAAGTGTTCAAGCACAAACAACTTAAGCATATTACCCTACAAAGGTATCCAAGTGTTGTCTCGTATGAATCCACCACTTAAGCATATACCCTACAAAGGTATCCAGTTTTGTCTCATATGAATCCACCAAGAGTCAAGGAACCAGGTCTTTGTCTTATCAACAGCTAAGAACAAAGAGTAACAATCTATATACAACAGAAAGTAAAGCACACAATATGTTTACGTGAAAATCTTCTTGCTCAAGGAGGAAAAAATCACGACCTACCACGTAGGATTTCAGCAACAACTTCACTAAACATGAGCAAGGTTTTAGATTACAAACTCTTGCAATCTAGGAATTAAACTCATAATTCTTTCCCTTTATAATAACTCCATTACAAGAAAAATAAGCAATAACTCTATTGTCCCCTCCCTACACCAACTAACTCTAGCTTATATAGATTCCAACAATACACCACGGTTAACTCTAGCCAACAACTCAAATAAAAAAGATAAGAGAAGAGATGTTACCTGCACAAACTTCTCTAAGAAGAGTAGGTTTACAATATTTAGTACGAAAATGAAGACCTAACAACAAGGAACAAAAGAACAACTTCGGGTTATAAGAGTAGGTCCCTTGTAGTTGAAAGAAAAGTAGGTTTACAATTTTAGAACAAAAACAAAGACCTAACAACAAGGAATAAAAGATCAACTTCGGTTGATAAGAGCAATATCACACTTAAAACTCATCTTAAAAAGGATAAGCAGCACTGTAAATATAATCTAGTTTTTAAGTCGGGAGACAAATTCCACAGAGAACTATGGTTTAGCTATAATTATTCAATATCGCTAAATAAATAGGTTTAAATGATTACTTAGTTTTAGATTAAGATCCTTATTTCTAACGAATTAACTAACAAATATTAAAGCAATAAAAAAATCAACTAAAAAGAATGGGTTGATTTCAAGATTAAGGAGGTCTAGAGTCATGATTTTCCCAATAATCAGATTCCTTATTGCTATGTTAGCTATAATCTCGCTGATTTAATCTCTATCGATCATGAATCTTCTCTAACTACAAATATATCTCGATCAAATGTAGCAATTTTCTAACGTTATTCTCTCAAATGAACCCTAGTTAAACGATTAATCTATTCACTTATATTTCGTAAAAGCTTTATTTCTCTAACTTCTACTTTTAAATATCATCCATTAATCTCCTAATGCTTCAAACTGATGTTGTTCAACTAAAACCTAATCTCATAATCTCTCTTGCGAATAACAATATATTATGACACCATTAATCGTTGGCCGGTCAATTAACTATAATCATATTTTTGACGGTATGCTCCACGGGACAGGTAGAGTGACCACTCTATGCACGATCATTTTATAGAAGTCACTTTTTTATTTTCTTTATTTCTTTTCAACTAGCGCAGAGCATGGTAGTGTGGCCGCTCCGCGCACGGCCAATCGCTGCACTCTCAAATTTTCTTTAGTTTTCTAAATAATTTTAGCTCAACGACTATCGGCTGCGATCTTTATCATTTCTTTGTTCTACTCAGACTATAAATATTTATAACAAGTCTACTTTTGCTCCAAGTATTCCTATTAACTTTGACAAATCTGTTATGCAAAGAAACACACGTAATAGGAACGTAACAATTATAATAATAATAATAATCAAGAACACATATGAGGTCTTTATAACAATTAACTATATGCATTTGTTGCCTAACATCAAGAAGGTCCCTTGTAGTTGAGGTTTTCATGATATGAAAGCTGAGACAACCTATAGTTTGAGACGAGAGCGATATATTTACAACATTACAACACCAATCATGAGGGGTTCCTATGAGGTTATACAAGTTCTCAAACTAATAGAAGTAGAAATCCTTATAAAAAGAAAGGGTACGAAAAAAATATGAAAAAGGGGATGGACGGAGGATTGCAAATTCGATCAGATTAAAGTGTTATTGCATAAAGCGGAAAGCAACACATGAATATAATCTAAGACAATAAGGAATTGCTCGGATGGTAAGCAGTCCTCACTTCCAACCTAAGGTTGTGAGTTTCATTCACCAAGGGAGAAAAATGGTAGGAGCTCCTAGAGAGGGGTAAAAAAAATATAATCTAAGACCACACAAGACAGTAAATTTTTAGACCGTGTGACTAGTAAGGTAAATCAATCAATTGTATCGTCAGGATGCTAGAAGAAGAAAATTAGCAAATTATGAAAAATAATTTCTTCTTATCTACATTTGTCTCAATCACAGGCGTTTGAAGCTAATACAATAAAAAACACAAGGAAGAGTTTGTTGGGTATTAACTGCCATGAGTTTCTTACCATGAATAGTTTTTCTTTTAGGAAAAGGTTTATGATTGGCTAGTCTTTTTCTTGTAGGAAAAGGTTTAGGAATCTATAAATATAGGGTTGTTCCTTCTAAATTAATCAGCATTCACAATATAGTCTTAGGGGCTTTGAGAGTTTTGGTTAGGGGAAGAATTTGTGGTGAACCTCCCATGTATTTCGAGTGTATTGGTTAAGGTTACTTCTCTCTATATTTTGTACTCTCATATTTATATAGTAAATTTCTCATCTCCTTTGTGGACGTGGGTTGATTGACCGAACCATGTTAAATCTTTGTCTTTTGGTATATTTCTCATTTGTCTTTTTATTCATGGTCTTTCGAGGTTTTCTTTGCTAGCTTCCGCATGACACCTGCTTATTTTGATTCTAATAAGTGGTATCAGAGCCAGGTCCAATGGTTCATTGATGGAGCTAGGTTCAATGATGTAGTCAGGTTAGATGGTTCAATGATGTATCCAGTTTTCGATGGTTCAATGATGGAGCCAGGTTTAGTGGTTCGATAATTGATGATTGAATCATGTTAAAAAGTTCATCTTGGCGAGTGTAGTTCTAGCCGCAACCTATTTGATAATAATGAAGATATTGTTGGAGAAATTGTTTCAAAGAGGTTCTCTGTGTCGAGACATAGATTTTGCAAACGAGATTATTTTAGAGGAGATGCAAGTTGTTGAAGATTATGTGAAGAAGGTGGACAAATTTATTTTGTCAGAAATTCAAGCCAAGAGGGAGATTTGCTATTAGGTATTAATTGCCCTGAGTTTCTTACCATAAATCAATTTTTCTTTTAAGAAAAGGTTTAGGATTCGCTAGTCTTTTTCTTGTAGGAAAATATTTAGGACTCTATAAATAGAGGTTTGTTCCTTCTAACTTAATTAACATTCACAATGTAGTATTAGAGACTTTGAGAGTTTTGGTTATGGGGAGAATTTGTGGGACACAAGTGATATGCTATCACTTGTGTGAACCTCTCACGTATTACGAGTGAATTGATTGAGCTTATTTCTCTCTATATTTTGTACTCTCATGTTTATATAGTGAATTGTTCATCTCTTTTGTGGATGTAGGTCGATTGACAAAATCATGTTAAATTTTTTTGTCTTTTGATATATTTCTTGTTTGTCTTCTTATTCATAGTCTTTTGAGGTTTGTTTTACTAACTTTCTCATTACACCTAATTAATTTAAGTCCTAACAGAATTTCCCCAAAAAATCCATCTTGACTGCTTTCAAAATCTGATCATCAATCATTAATGTGACTTGTTAAAGACTTCCTATCTATACCTAGTGAAGTTGACACTAATAAAAAGCGCATAAAGCAACAAAAAATATTCATTCTCACATATATAGTAATAGTATTATGTAAGCTCCCATCTGTAGTTGTCATTTTTCTATTCTTTTTTGTTTTGTTTGGTTAATTTTCCTAATCATTTAAATATCTAACCAATAATGTGGTGTTATAACGAACTAGAATCGAAAGGATGAGTTCTTACCCATTTATTTATAGTAAGTAAGCATAAAACTCAGTTGCAGGCCGACTCGACTATAAGATCACTAAAATAATGGTTTGAACTTAACTTTTTTAGAATA
>JAJOOR010012881.1:0-34952 GCA_036250505.1 Solanum acaule
AAGGCAATCTAGGGGGATTTGACGAACCGCCGAGTGGTTTGGCGAGCTCGACCCAGCTCGCCAAACTGCCCAACGTGCCTACTTTCTACCCTGACTTCCAAAATCATCCCCCGAAAACAAAATCAAACCATGCACTCATTCAATTAAACTGAGACCCATAAGACACATGCCTCTGGGGTACTCAGACTTCTCCCGGTTTAGCCAAAATTGGCCATTTGACGACTTAATCCCTTAAGAATGACGTCAAACGCTCCATCATCGGGCAATGTACGTCATTTAGCACATTCATGGGTTACTCAGACTTCACCCGACTAGACCCAACAATAATTTAGCACAACCCAACAATTTATGATCAATTTTGAGGCACGAAACTCGAGAAATCAATAATTAAACATTTTAGGCAAGATATTCAAATTAAATTTGGCAAACAAGCATACAAACATGGATTCAGAGAGGCCCAACGGACATCATTAAGAACAAAACTATTGAAAATGAGTAAAAATGCTAAATATGAGTTCGAGGTTCGGAAAACCAACCTTTTATGCCGAATATATGATATGAAAAGCTAGGCGACAAAGAATCCAACTCCGAACATAGATTAATGACAAGAAAGAGGTAAAAGTTCAAAAATATCGAAAAATATAGTGCGGGTGTGATCTTGGGAAGTTAAAAAGTGAGGGATTGTGAAAGAGTTTAAAATTTTAAACCTTTGGCCTTTAAAAACCGTCCAGTTCTCGCCCTTTCACCGACATTCATTTTCCTCGCCGACCCACTCTATGATACACCGAGTGGGCACTTACATCACTGAGTTTTACAGGACCTCCAATAAATGTGGGGGTCAAAACGGCGGACAAAGTTGAGATCGCTGACCTGTTTGGTGACACACCAATTTGCTCTTGGTCTCGCCGAGTTTTACAGACTCCAACCTTAGAATATCTTGAGTCTAACGGTGGTCCAAGTCGGGTTCCTCTTTGGCGAGTCGCCGACTGGATTTTTTGCTCGCCAACCTGCATTTTCCAAACACATTCCACACTTCAAACTGCACAGTCAACACACGATTATTCCCAAAACAAAAAGAAAGCGATAAACTTGGGTTGCCTCCCAAGAAGTGCCTTAGTTAACGTCATGGCTTGACACAAGTCCCCACTCACACTTCACTCCTAGGGTGGAGATGAGACAACACATGGCCCATTTGGGTCTCCAGCAGCTGAATAGATATGGAATGGGAAGTAGTTATCTGATTCGGCAGTGAGGCATTCTCTTTTATTTCGTTCAACACCCTGTCGTGTTCTTTGACTTTGTAGATAATGAGTGAGAGAATCTCTTCTACTTGTCCACCCTCGTACTCCTAGGACTTTCTACGTTTATGAGGGGAAATGCACCTATCTTTCTTTTTGTACGGTACTTCCAATTCCATAACCTTTTTGGCCAAGAGATCCAGCTGAGTTAATAGTGTGGCCAAAATCTGGTCCTTCTCATTCTCCTTGTTGGTCTTGGTCATATGCTCAAGGAGTTGGGCTGCTATTGCATAGGGTAGTCGTGTGAGACCACCCGGAGAAATCTGGTCAGTCACACCTTTGTTCTCAGGACCAAAACCTATATAGAAGCATTCCAGTAGCATCTTATCTGGATTTCCATGAGTTGGGCGCTGCTGCAATAGTTCCTTAAATCTTGGCCACAACTCATGAATAATCTCACCCTCCAATTGATTTAAATTTAGGATGTTATCCCTGACAATCATCAATATCAAAGGAAGGTGGTCCATTGGGTCATCGTTGCTACAAGACATGCTCTTTTCCTTTGTTCTAAACAAGCAACATGAAAACCAAAACTGAAAGTAAGTGGATTCAACTATAACTAAAAAGACAGAAATTCAATTTAACCAAAGAATCTTAACCAACACCACCCCCTGGTAGCGGCTCTATTTTGAATTAACGTTTCAAGGACACTGTATCCAATTCTAAGTGTCAACGATCGCTAGTCAGTATATAACCCAACTAAATGAGTTGGGGTCGAATCCCACAGGGAATGGTACATGAATAACATTCAATAGCAAAGTGTGAACATGTTCAAATCAGTCATAGGAATAGAAGTTTTCGAATTAAAACATAATTAAAATCAGTGGGTGACACGAATGTCAAATAAGGGGGTTTTGGTTTGAAATTATCAACTACAGCAGCATCAAACAATACGAAATGACATTAAAGAGACGGGTTCTTGGGATGTGATTCGATTATAGGCTAATGTAGACAAATGGGTAATTGCAAGTATTAGAAAATAGCTAAATATTAGCGACTAAGCTAGACTATAGAGGAGGTAAAGTTTCTCTCGAACAATTTACCCCAAATCAAGTCGATTTCTCTCAAACATCGACAAGCATGCAAAATAAGAACAGCCTACGCCTTAGTCTATTCACTCTCTCGAGCTGAATGTATGGAAAAGGGTTTAGGATTCACTCTCTCGAGCAGAATCTATGACAACCCAATACCCATAGACTATCAATCAATAATCTTAGTTTTAAAACCTCTCTCGAGTAAGCCAAAAACACAAGGGTAGAACTGCATTTGCAACTACAATTCTTAAATTAAACCACAATTAATGATTGAAATCACTTCTAAATAGCATTTAGACTAACAATTAACAATACCATAAACTAAATCAACCCATAATCACACCCCAAGAATTGGGGTTTTAGCTAGATATCTTAAAAAGATAAAAACCATTACCAAATTGAGTTTCCATCAACTGGGTAAGATTGATTTTGTCTTTAGAAAGGTCCAAATTGAAGAATTTCAAAAATCCACTTTCAATTTCTCAAAAGTGAAAAACTTCAATTCTTCAAAGGCTAAGGAAAACTTGTCTCAATGTTCAAAACTCAATAATATATGTTCTAACGAAAAATATCATCCAAGATTAGATAAAAAAATATATTAAAGATACTAAACTAAATGTTCAAAAATGTATTTATAGTTGCCAAAAATGTGCTGCGAAGAACCACTCGGCGAAGTAAGTCAGGCTCGTCGATCCACTCGGCAATACTCCCTTTGATCCATTCCGTCGCCCTTCTACCTTGGTCGTCAGCAACCTCAGGATTTGTTACTTTGGGCGATCCAACATTGCATCGTAGAACCACTCGGAGATCCGCCAACTGTTCCTTTCTCTCACAAACTTGGTTCGTTCTTTCAGGGCTTGGCACACTGGAACTTTAAGCGTTCAAATGGCCACTCAGCGACTCGCCAAATGGACTTGGCGATCACCAGGCTCTCTTTTCTTCCTTCTTTAAACTCACTTTGTTCCTTTTTGCAACTTAGTGTCCTTGCTTTGCTCCTTAATCCATAATCCTGAAAATCAAGCATTTTACATGAGTTATTGGCACAAAATAAGCATTTGAGGACACTAAACCTATACAAATAAAGCCCTAAATGAGTCCAAATCTCGGACTCATCAATGCCCTACACTTAAACTTTTGTTTGTCCTCAAGTAAAACTCAAGCTCAGAAGTTCAAAAAGGATGTCTCAAACAGTGCTACGTAAGACTCAATCATGAATGTACACAACTAGACTCAACTTACTCATGCAAGGATCAATTGTGCACTCAAAGATTCAAGTTGTGACTCACCATTATCGAGGATTCTCAAGTTCACAATACTTACTTCAAATGCAAGTTCAAGCTCAACAAAAGTAGTCAAATGCCCTCACACAAATAATGAGTCCACATTCACACACAATTGGTCAACAAATTATAGCTCCGAATCACATACAACTCTGACACACACAAAGATGAACACATGCATGACTTCACCCACAGATTTACCCTTATTTTCTAATCAACACTTGTTTCAACTCACTCAAGATCAAAAAGGTTTTTTCAAGGTTTATAATAGGGCTGAGTGTAAATGTATGGTCAATTAGGCTCAGTGGTTGCTATCCTCATGAAATCTGGTATGAACAACACTTTCTTTCTCTTTCTTCAACACTTTCACCCATGCTCAAAAGTCACCCCATTATTCACTTCTCATGGAAGCCCTGACACCCCATTTCTTTTGCACTTTCACAACTTTATTCCACAACTTCTTTTTTTCATTCTTTTTCTTTTTCATTCTTCTTTCCCTTTCTTTTTTTTTTTTGTATGGAGGGGTTCTATCTTTTTTCAAAACCATGGGTCAAGGGGGGATTCTTTGCACTTCTTGATTTACCTTCTCTTTTCACCACACCCCCAACTTAGGATTTTGGCCTAAGTTGGCTATTCAAACAAACAACCAATCATGGGGATTATGGGTGAATGGATAAAGAAAGGTCACAATTGCATCAAGTTTCTTCCAAGAAAAAGGGTAAAGCTCAAAGGGTGTTCAAGCAAATTTCACACACTCACAAGGTTGGCCACAAAAGAGGTATAATGTCAAATTGTTTCACTCTTCAAAATGGTTGCCTAAGATCATTTCAAGAGCTTGCATCACTTAGTCAACCGGACCAACGAGGCTAGGTCTAGGTGTCATCACACAAGGTTCACGACAAGCTCATCACACAAGGCATTGGCACCAATATCAAACAAGACTCCACACTTTTGCTAGTGTGCAATGTTCATCACAAGAGACTTAATTCGATAATCGGCTAGTCACAACGAGATGCAAAAAGTTCACATATTAACTATGCAACTTCATTTGGCCTCATCGTAGTCGCGTATTCATTTTTTATTAGATTAAGATCACTATTCAAGTCATCGATATTTATCATGACTGACACTCAAATTTGCACAAGAATAGCCACATTCAAACACAATCAAGAGGTGGCAATTTTTTTTAGAGGGGTCCAAAAACCATTGGCAGTTAAAACAAGAAGCCATAAGCTCAAACATCCACAAAACAGTGCCACAACACAATTTTATAGCACAAAACCCAATATATACAAAAACTCTTAAACACAAGAGGTAGGTATGAAAATACCTCACTTCACCACAAACAAAAAGTAAATTGTCCTCATATGTAATCAAAATAATAAAAGTCAATAAAAGTGATAAAGAGGGAGGTAAAGAGAAGTCCTATCTACGTTGGGCATCAGTGCCTAGTGCAACACTCTGATCTTGGGCATCAGTGTATGGAGTCACAACAACACTAGATCCGGCCATGGTTATGTCTGCGAAAGAAATTTGTACAACTGAATCTATCATCGCCTCCTCAACCTCTGTCAGGCATTCATAAGAAGCCTCCTCATCAACACCAAGGTGCTCTTTATCAGTTTTAGCCTCAGACTCATCAGCATCTACCTCCTCAACTCAAACCTCATCTCTGGTGGTAGCCGGAGGCATCTCTGTATCAGCTGGCATGTCAGGGATCTCCACAGTCTCGAATATCATGGACATATCCATGGACTTTAATTGGTCCACGTCCTTCCTCAGCTCAGTAATAGCGGCCTGAAGAGTCGTCACCTCCTTAGTGGCCCTTTGGCATTGGTCACACAATGCTATCTGTGCCACAAGGGCATCAATGGTCAAACTCAGAGGTGTCACAGCATCAACAAGGGCCATCTCGATCATGCCAGGAATGGTGGCCTCAAGCCTAGAGGTGCACATACCAGCAGAATGGGATAGCTGCCCCATCCATAGTAATGGAACCTAGGTAAGTGGAGGTTGGGCAGCAGCAACATCAACAACAATACCAGATCTAGGAAGCAAGGGAGCAGTAGAGGAACTAGGCATAACAGAAGGGACAACACTAGATGTACCTGAAGGCCTAAGGGCCGGAGTAGGCAATACTGCCTCTATAGGTAGTGTCTGAATATCAACAACTGGGGAAGAATCCACCGGGGCTGCTTTCTTCTTCTCAACCTCATCTTTAAGGTACTCAGCCTCAATCCTTCAAATATCAGTACAGGAGGTGGGATTCAGTTCGACATCCTTTTTCTCATCCCGAGGTACTCATGCTTGTCTGCACGACTCAATGATCAACACCAGAAAAGGAAGAGAGGTTTGGCGTTGTTTCGCTGTCACGACCATCTCCTATGCAATGATCATAGCCAAGTTCAGCTTCGTCCCCTTAATGATACAACCAAGGCAGGATGCTTTCGCGTGGTGGAGAATCGACTCATTCTGGGATGGCATAATAGTACTGCTGATTAAGCCAAACCAATACCTCGCAGCTACATTGAGGTCCTTATTTTCAATGGATGCTCCAACCTCGAGCGACTAAGGAGTACCGTCAGATATCAGAGGAGCCAACCACTTTTTCATATTCTCCAAGGTTTTTTTTCTGATCATGTACTGACAGTCATCCTCAATTCTCCTTGAGCACTCCAGGACTGCATTGATAGCATCACTATCACACTTTACTTTTGTCCCCCTGACAACCACATAATCTACTGGCTTGAATGTGGCAGTCTGTATCTTCCCTAATGGCATTAAAGCTTCGTAAGCAGCATAGAACTCCCGGACCCAATTGGGAACATAAGGGGCATGGGGTCGAGTGAATAACAGGAACTTGTGAGACCTTAGGCAGCTTATGATCTCCGGATATCTGTCTATGATTCCATCAGTAGACAGTCTCTTCTCCTCTATAGTGGTCCTCAATCCCTCAGTCTTCGGTCTGTTCATACATCGGGGAGGAGGACCCTATACCGGTGGTGCTAGGACCTCAGCCTGTGCTGAAGTAGGAGGAGAAGTAGAGGCCTGGGCAGTCCTGATCCTAGATGGATCATTCAGTCTCTTGGAACGTAGCTCAGCTCTCTGGGCTGACAATAACTGATCATCCTCATGTTCAGAAGTGGTAGCCCGAGGGTCCTGATGCTCACCCTTACTCTCAGAAATGGTGAGGTGAATGGCATATATCCCGTCACTGTCGGAGCTAACCTCCGGTGACGCAGGAGCATGTGCCTTTCCTTTCCCTTTTCCCTTCCCACCTGTGGTAGAAAGTTTGGATGCTTTTACCTTAGATTCAACTGCATCTTCATTGATTTTGATTACCCTGGCCTTCTTGCGGAGTGACATGTGTCAACCTGCTACTTTCGGTCTGGCCATATCTGCAACACAAATTTAAAACTGTTAGAAACAGTTCAAGAAAGATCATAGAAATTATATAGCAGTCTGACTCGCCCAATCGATCAGCGAGTCGCCGAATTACTTTGGTCAGCCAGATCGGGCTTGTTGAAAGGATTGACTCAAAATACTTTAGAAAAATTGGCATGTCGGTGATGTGAGGGGCCTTTCGGTGAATCGCCGACAACGTTCGTCGAGAAAAGTCAATCTCACCGAAAGTTATAGTGCATTTTAGGGGTTAGGGGCATAGAAAGGGAGATCAAAGAACACCTTCGGTGAGTCACCGAGTGCACTCGGTGAACTCAGGCTTCTCACCGAAATTTACAGAATAAAAACTCAATATTAGCACGAAATTAAAGGCAATCTAGGGGGATTCAGCGAATCGCCGAGTGGTTCGGCGAACTCGACCCATCTCGCCAAACTGCTCAACGTGCCTACTTTCTACCCTGACTTCCAAAATCATCCCCGCTGCTCCCAAAAACAAAATCAAACCATTCACTCATTCAATTAAATCGAGACCCATAAGACCCATGCCCCGGGGTACTCAGACTTCTCCCGATTTGGCCAAAATTGGCCATTTGACGACTTAAGTCTTTAAGAATGACGTCAAACGTTCCATCATCGGGTAAAGTACGTCATTTAGCACATTCATGAGTTACTCAGACTTCACCCGACTACACCCAACAACAATTTAGCACAACCTAACAATTTATGATCAAGTTTTAGGCACGAAACTCAGGAAATTAACAATTAATCATTTTAGGCAAAATATTCAAATTAAATTCGGCAAACAAGCACACAAACATGGATTCAGAGAGGCCCAACCCACATCAATAAGAACAAAATGATTGCAAATGAGTAAAAATGCTAAATACGAGTTCGGGGTTTGGGAAACCAACCTTTTATGCCGAATATATGATTTGAAAAGCTAGGCGGCACAAAATCCAACTCCGAACATAGATTAATGACAAAAAGCGGTAGAAGTTTCGAAATATAGAAAAATATAGTGCAGGTGTGATCTTGGGAAGTTAAAAATTGAGGGAATGTGAAAGAGTTTGAAATTTTAAACCTTTGGCATTTAGAAACCATCTAGTTCTCGCCCTTTCGCCGACATTAATTTTCCTCGCCGACCCACTCTGTGATATGTCAAGTGGGCACTTACATCACCGAGTTTCATAGGACCTCCAGTAAATGTGGGGGTCCAAACGGCGGACAAAGTTGAGATCGCTGACCTCTTCGGCAACACACCGATTTGCTCTTGGGCTCGCCGAGTTTTATAGACTCCAAACTTAGAATTTCTTGAGTCCAACGGCGGTCCAAGTCAGGCTCACCGACCTCTTTGGCGAGTCGCCGACTGGACTTTTTGCTCGCCAACCTGCATTTTCCAAACACATTCCACACTTCAAACTGCACAGTCAATACACAATTATTCCAAAAACAAAAAGAAAGCGATAAACTTGGGTTGCCTCCCAAGAAGCAACTTAGTTAACATCATGGCTCGACACAAGTCCCCACTCAGACTTCACTCATGGGGTGGAGATGATACAACACATGACCCATTTGGTTCTCCAGCAGCTGAATAGATATGAAATTGGAAGCAGTCATCTAATTCAGTAGTGAGACATTCTTTTTTATATGTTCAACACCGTGTTGTGTTCTTTGACTTTGTAGAGAATGAGTGAGATAATCTCTTCTACTTGTCCACCCTCATACTCCTAGGACTCTCTACGCTTATGATGGGGAATGTACCTATCATTCTTTTGGTACGGTACTGCCAATTCCATAACCTTTTTGGCCAAGAGATCCAGATGAGATAACAGTGTGGCCAAAATTTGTTCCTTCTCAGTCTCGTTGTTGGTCTTGGTCATATGATCAAGGAGTTGGGCTGCTATTGCATAAGGTAGTCGTGTGAGACCACCAGGAGAAATCTGGTCAGTCACTCCTTTGTTCTCAGGACCAAGACCTCTATAGAAGCATTCGAGTAGCATCTTATCTGGAATTCCATGAGTTGGGCGCTGCTGCAATAGTTCCTTAAATCTTGGCCACAACTCATGAATAGTTTCACCCTCCAATTCATTGAAATTTAGGATGTTATCCCTGACAATCTTCAATATCAAAAGGGGGTGGTCCATTGGGTCACCGTTGCTACAAGACATGCTCCTTTCTTTTGATCTAAACAAGCAACATGAAAGCCAAAACTGAAAGTAAGTGGATTCAACTATAACTAAAAAGAAAGAAATTCAACTTAACCAAAGAATCTTAACCAACACCATTCCCCGGTAGCGGCTCCATTTTGATTTAACGTTTCAAGGACACTTTATCCAATTCTAAGTGTCAACGATTGCTAGTCAGTATATAACCCATTTAAATGAGTTGGGTTCGAATCCCACAGGGAGTGGTACATGTTTAAGATTCAATAGCAAAGTGTGAATATGTTAAAATCAGTCATAAGAATAGAAGTTTTCGAATAAAAACATAATTCAAATTAGGGGGTGACACGAATGTCTAATAAGAGGTTTTTGGTTTGAAATTATCAACTACAGCAGCAGCAAACAATACGAAATAACAATAATGAAACGGGTTCTTGGGATGTGATTCGATTATAGGCTAATGTAGACATATGGGTAATTGCAAGTATTAGAAAATAGCTAATTATTAGTGATTAAGCTAGACTATAGAGGTGGTAAGCTTTCTCTCAAACAATTTACCCCAAATCAAGTCGATTTCTCTCGAATATCGACAAGCATGCAAAATAAGAACAACCTACGTCTTAGTCCATTCACTCTGTCGAGCTGAATGTGTGGAAAAGGGTTTAGGATTCACTCTCTCGAGCTGAACCCATGACAACCCAATACCCACAGACCATCAATCAATAATCTTAGTTTTAAAGCATCTCTCGTGAGCAAGCCATAAACACAAGGGTAGAACTGCATTAGCAACTACAATTCTTAAATTAAACCACAATTAATGATCGAAATCACTTCTAAATAGCATTTAGACTAACAATTAATAATACCAATAAACTAAATCATCCCTAAATCATATAATCACACCCCAAAAAGTGGGGTTTTAGTTAGACATCATAAAAAGTTAAAAATCGTTACCAAATTGAGTTTCCATCAACTGGGTAAGATTGATTTCGTCATTACAAAGGTCCAAATTAAATAATCTAAAAGACCCACTTTCAATTTCTCAAAAGTGGAAAACTTCAATTCATCAAAGGCTAAGGAAAACTTGTCTCAATGTTCAAACTCAATAATATCTGTTCTAAAGAAAAATATCATCCAAGATTAGA
Organism: Solanum acaule; assembly: GCA_036250505.1. Lineage (NCBI taxonomy): Eukaryota > Viridiplantae > Streptophyta > Magnoliopsida > Solanales > Solanaceae > Solanum > Solanum acaule. The sequence goes on from JAJOOR010012881.1 coordinate 10,322, forward strand.
TAAAAAATATATTAAAGATACTAAACTAAATGTTCAACAACGTATTTATAGTCGCCAAAAATGTGCTGCGAAGATCCACTCGGCGAAATAAGTCAGGCTCACCGATCCACTCGGCGACACTCCCTTTGGTCCATTCCGTCGCCCTTCTACCTTGGCCATCAGCAACCTCAGGATCTGTTACTTTGGGAGATCCAACACTGCATCGCAGAACCACTCGGAGATTCGCCAACTGCTCCTTTCTCTCGCAAACTTGGTTTTTTCCTTCAGGGCTTGGCACACTTGAACTTTAAGCGGTCAAATGGCCACTCAGCGACTCACCAAATGGACTTGGCGATCACCAGGCTTTCTTTTCTTCCTTCTTTCAGCTCGCTTTGTTCCTTTTTGCAACTTAGTGTCCTTGCTTTGCTCCTTAATCCATAATCCTGAAAATCAAGGATTTTACATCAGCTATTGGCACAAAATAAGCATTTGAGAACACTAAACCTATACAAATAAACCCTAAATGAGTCCAAATATCGGACTCATCAACACCCATAACTTAAACTTTTGCTTGTCCTCAAGTAAAACTCAAGTTCAGCAGTTAAAAAAGATGTCTCAAAAAGTTCTACACAAGACTCAATCATGAATGCACACAACAAGGCTCATCTTACTCATTCAAGGATCAATTGTGCACTCAAAGATTCAAGTTGTGACTCACCATTATCAAGGATTCTCAAGTTCACAATACTTACTTCAAATGCAAGTTCAAGCTCAACAAAAGTAGTCAAATGCCCTCACACAAATAATGAGTCCACATTCACACACAATTGTTCAACAAATTATAGCTCCGGATCACCTACAACTCTGACACACACAAAGATGAACACATGCATGACTTCACCCATAGATTTACCCTTATTTTCTAATCAACACTTGTTTCAGCTCACTCAAGATCAAAAAGGATTTTTCAAGGTTTATAACAGGGCTGAGTGTAAATGTGTGGTCAATTAGGCTCAGTGGTTGCTATCCTCATGAAATCTGGTATGAACAACACTTTCTTTCTGTTTCTTCAACACTTTCACCCATGCTCAAAATTCACCCCATTATTCACTTCTCATGGAATCCCTGACACCCCATTTCTTTCGCACTTTCACAACTTTATTCCACAACTTTTTTTTTTCATTCTTTTTCATTTTCATTCTTCTTTCTCTTTCTTTCTTTTTTGTATGGAGGGGTTCCATCTTTTTTCAAAACCATGGGTCAAGGGGGGATTCTTTGCACTTCTTGATTTACCTTCTCTTTTTACCACACCCCCAACTTAGGATTTTGGCCTAAGTTGGCTATTCAAACAAACAACCAATCATGAGGATTATCGGTGAATGGATAAAGAAAGGTCACAATTGCATCAAGTTTCTTCCAAGAAAAAGGGTAAAGCTCAAAGGGTGTTCAAGCAAATTTCACACACTCACAAGGTTGGCTACAAAAGAGGTATAATGTCAAATTGTTTCACTCTTCAAAATGGTTGCCTAAGATCATTTCAAGAGCTTGCATCACTTAGTCAACCGGACCAACGAGGCTAATTCTAGGTGTCATCACACAAGGTTCACGGTAAGCTTATCACACAAGGCATTGGCACCAATATCAAACAAGACTCCGCACTTTCGTTAGTGTGCTATGTTCATCACAAGAGACTCAATTCGATAATCGGCTAGTCACAACGAGATGCAAAAAGTTCACATATTATCTATGCAACTTCATTTGGCCTCACCGTAGCCGCGCATTCATTTTTATTTGATTAAGAGCACTATTAAAGTCATCGATATTGATCATGACCGACACTTAAATTTGCACAAGAACAACCACATTCAAACACAATCAAGAGGTGGTAAATTTTTTTAGAGGGGTCCAAACACCATTGGCAATCAAAAACAAGGAGCCATCATCTCAAACATCCACAACACAATGCCATAACACAATTTTACTACGCAAAACCCAATATATACAAAAAAATCATAAACACAAGAGGTAAGTATGGAAATACCTCACCCCACCACAAAAAAAAAGCAATTTGTCCTCATATGCAATCAAAATACTAAAAGTCAATAAAAGTGACAGAGAGGGAGGTAAAGAGAAGTCATGTCTACACTGTCGCTCCATCTGTCGGGGCATCAGTGCCCGGTGCAACATTGGGAATCAGTGCCTGGAGTCACAGTAACACTAGATCCGGCCATGGTGGTGTCTGCGAAAGAAATTTGTACAGCTAAATCTATCATTTCCTCCTCAACCTCTGTCAGGCCTTCATAAGAAGCCTCATCATCAACACCAAGCTGCACCTCTTCGGTCTCAGCCTCAGACTCGTCAGCATCTACCTCCTCAACTCGAACCTCATCTCCAGTGGTAGCCGAAGGCATCTCTGTATCAGCTGGCATATCGGGGATCTCCACAGTCCCGAATATCATGGACATATCCGTGGACTTCAATTGGTCCACGTCCTTCCTCAGCTCAGTAATAGAGGCCCTTAAGACTCATCACCTCCTCAGTGGCCTCTTGGCCTTGCTCACACACCGCTATCCATGCCTTAAGGGCATCAATGGTCAAACTCAGAGGTGTCACAGCATCAGCAAGGGCCATCTCGATCATGCCAGGAATGGTGGCCTCAAGCCTAGAGGCGCGCATATTAGCAGAATGGGATAGCTGCCACATCCGTACTAATACAGCCTGGGTGAGTGGAGGTCGGGCAACAGCAACAGCAACAGCAGTACCAGATCTAGGAGGCAAGGGAGCTGCAGAGGAACTAGGCGTAACAGAAGGAACAACGCTAGATGTAAGTGGATTCAACTATAACTAAAAAGAAAGAAATTCAATCTCAAAGGAGGATGGTCCATTGGGTCACCGTTGCTACAAGACGTGCTCCTTTCTTTTGTTATAAACAAGCAACATGAAAACCAAAACTGAAAGTAAGTGGATTCAACTATAACTAAAAAGAAAGAAATTCAACTTAACCAAAGAATCTTAACCAACACCACTCCCCGGTAGCGGCTCCATTTTGATTTAACGTTTCAAGGACACTTTATCCAATTCTAAGTGTCAACGATTGCTAGTCAGTATATAACCCATTTAAATGAGTTGGGTTCGAATCCCACAGGGAGTGGTACATGTTTAAGATTCAATAGCAAAGTGTGAACATGTTCAAATCAGTCATAGGAATAGAAGTTTTCGAATAAAAACATAATTCAAATCAGGGGGTGACACGAATGTCAAATAAGGGGGTTTTGGTTTGAAATTATCAACTACAACAACAGCAAACAATATGAAATAACAATAATAAGACGGGTTCTTGGGATGTGATTCGTAATGTAGACAAATGGGTAATTGCAAGTATTAGAAAATAGCTAACTATTATTGATTAAGCTAGACTATAGAGGAGATAAACTTTCTCTCAAACAATTTACCCCGAATCAAGTTGATTTCTCTCGAACATCGACAAGCATGCAAAATAAGAGCAACCTATGCCTTAGTCCATTCACTCTCTCGAGCTGAATGTATGGAAAAGGGTTTAGGATTCATTCTCTTGAGCTGAATGTGTGGAAAAGGGTTTAGGATTCACTCTCACGAGTTGAAGCCATGACAACCCAATACCCACACACCATCAATTAATAATCTTAGTTTTAAAACCTCTCTCTCAAGCAAGCCAAAAATTCAAGGGTAGAACTGCATTTGTAACTATAATTTTTAAATTAAACCACAATTAATGATTCAAATCACTTCTAAATAGCATTTAGACTAACAATTATCAATACCCATAAACTAAATCAGCCCATAATCACACCCCAAAAATTGGGTTTTATCTAGACATCATAAAAAGATAAAAATTGTTACCAAATTGAGTTTCTATCAACTGGGTAAGATTGATTTCGCCTTTACAAAGGTCCAAATTAAAGAATCTCAAAGACCCACTTTCAATTTCTCAAAAGTGAAAAACTTAAATTCTTCTAAAGCTAAAGAAAGCTTGTCTTAATGTTCAAAACTCAATAATATATGTTCTAATGAAAAATATCATCCAAGATTAGATAAAAAAATATATTAAAGATACTAAACTAAATGTTTGAAAACGTATTTATAGTTGCCAAAAATGTGCTGCGAAGAGCCACTCGGCGAACTAAGTTGTGCTCGCCGATCCACTCGACGATACGCCCTTTGTTCCATTCCATCTCCATTCTGCCTTGATCTTCAGCAACTTCAGGGTCTGTAACATTGGGCTATCCAACACTGCATTGGAGAATCACTCACTGATCCACTGACTGTTTTTTTCTCTCGCCAACTTGGTTCTTTCCTTCATGGCTTGGCACATTGGAACTTTAAGCGGTCAAATAGCAACTTGGCGACTCGCCAAATGGACTTGGCGATCACCAAGCTCTCTTTTCTTCCTTTTTTCAGCCCGCTTTGTTCCTTTTTGCAACTTAGTGTCCTTGCTTTGCCCCTTAATCCATAATCCTGAAAATCAAGGATTTTACATAAGTTATTGGCACAAAATAAGCATTTGAGGACACTAAACCTATATAAATAAAGCCCTAAATGAGTCCAAATTTCAAACTCATAAATAATGCAACTATCTCCTAATTCAGCTTGTGCTTGTTGTAACACCATCCTATTTTCTGTAGAAGGATTTTCCTCAAACAAAGCTTCCTTGACCCTCACAATGTACTCCATGATCTTCAATTGATTGAATATGTCCCAAAATTTCTCTGTACTCCATTTTGATAGTGCAACTTTAGTGTTTTTCATCTTGAGTTTCAAACTAATGAAGACATCATCATTTTCAACAGCCCTCCAGTTTTCTCTTACCACTTCTTTGAACTCAACAGATTCTGTCCAAAACTTTAGAAATTTAAATGGCCTGGCAACGAAAGAAACTTGTCCCCCACATGCTAACAATAATGGAGCATGATCTGAACTAGTTCTAGCAAGGTGTTATACTTCAACATTCAGAAACAAACCTAACCACATTTGATTCATCAACACCCTATCAAGCCTCTTAAAGATACAATTTTCTGCTGCTCTTTTATTCCACCAAGTAAAAGGACTTCCCCTAAATTTGATATCAAACAACTCACATGAATTTACACATAATGCAGAGTCTTCATACTCTTGTGGAAATAGAGAAACCGCCAATCTTCTCCTCCTCATGCAAAATAACATTAAAGTCCCCACCTATCAACCAAGGCAAAGTCATATCATGAATTGAGTAAATATCATTCCACAAGATTGTCCTCTCATCAGCATCACACTTTCCATACCCTGCTGTTGTGATAATTCTTATCATCCAACAAAGTTAATGTTGTAGACAATTGTTGATCAGAGTCATTAATTGTAATATCATTAGGAACAAATATCCAAATTTTTCCATTTTGATTCACATGAGCATACTTCATTCCTAATCTTTTCTTGTACCTCTATATTTGACCTGGTTCTTGAAAAGGTTCCATTAAAGCAATGAAGAAACATTTATGATGTTTGTGTAATATTTGAACTCTGTGAAAAGCATGATAAGTTCTCACAAATCTAATGTTCGAAAACAGTGCCTTGTAACTCATTTAGATATTGTCCCCCCCCCCCCCACCATAGGCAACACTAATTTTCAATTGCGAAATTCTACATAACAAATCTAAGACCTAAAAATTTAAATCAATACACAGATCTTTAATTTAATCCCACAAAATTCAAAAATCATTTTTTTTAAAAAATTGAATATTGAAGCTATAATGTATTTTTTATACTTCAAAAGGAAATCTAAACGTCTGTGATTGAAAAATGTTCAAACTTTAACAATTTTCCCTTTTTGGAAATTTACCAAGAAAGATGAAAGATTGACTAACTTAACAAGAGAGGATTAGAGCAACTAAGAGATAAAACTGAGAAATGTCGTATATATATATATATATATATATAAGATGTTACTTAGCACTTTGTTTTTGCTCCTTATTTTGTGTGGTTGTGTGTGTAGTGCATCAATTTTGACGACATTTCTCTTTTTTATCTCTCAGTTGCTCTAATCCACTCTTGTTAAGTTAGTCAATCTTTCATCTTTCTTGTTAAATTTCCAAAAAGGGAAAATTGTTAAAGTTTGAACATTTTTCAATCACAGACGTTTAGATTTCATTTTGAAGTGTAGAAAATACATCCATAGCTTCGATGTTCAATTTTTATCATTTTAATAGAAAAATCGAGTTTTGAATTTTGTGGGATTAAATTAAAGATCAATGTATTGATATAAATTTTGAGATCTAAGATTTGTTATGTAGAATTTCGGAATTGAAAATTTTACTGAATGTAGAAAGAGACATTCTTGGACAAAAAAAAAAGAAGACCACCTAAGTTGGGATGAATATAGAGTATTGAGGTCTAATTGTCTCACACAAAGATTTTGTAAAATGATGCTAGCTTTGTAAAGGTTATATTTTATTTATTTTTTATCTTAGACCATCATATACCACTAATATTCAATGCAATTCTACAAGTAAGGTTTGGAGAGAATAAAGTATATGCAAATGTTATTTTTATCTTAAGAGGTAGAGAGGTTTTTTTATAGACTATTGGCTCAAAAAAAAAAAACGAAATGAAACAAAAAAAGGTGTGAAGAAGTCATAGCAAAATACTATATAGAGAATGGCAAAGCATATTGAAAAACAAAGATAACTATAACAAAATAATATGATAATTGAAATGCAATAAAATAACAAACATCGAAGGACAAGAAAATCCCTTAGTAATACTACGACTACTTGTATGAAAAAATAAGTGAGACCACACTCTACTTCCACCCTAATTTGTGTTGGTGTGTTTCCATAACATCCTATTTAATGTCATGTCCTCGGTAAGCTAAAATTCTTTCATATTTTGTCTAATCATGTCTCCACATACCCGAACCACATGAGTGTCTCTTCCATCTCCTTTACCAAGACCACTCTCACATTGTCCGGGTTTAACACCCCAAAAACTAGTAGGCTTAACTAGAGCTTGTCGTAAGGGTAAGAGTCGTAAAAGGTTCTTCTCGTACTTAGAATAAAGGTTTAAGAGTTTAAACGTCAAGGTACGACTCCCCAAGGACCAACCAAGGGTCCTTGAGGAGGACCCTAGAACTCTCCTCAAAACTACCCAAAATAGTGACCCACAAAGGGACCTATGCCATGTAGGGTCATCCACGCTCCGTAGGAAGAGGTTCGTGGGTCAAGGGCCAAGATCAGCAGCTGCAAAACCCCAACCCATGCCCTACCAGTACGGATTGTGGGCCATTCTACGCCCCGTAGGTGGGGGTCGTGCCTGGGGCCTGTAGGTTGGGTTAAGTCGGCTTAACTGAGGGGTAGTCTAGGTAATTCCTATTTTAGTTAGTTTGATGTGAAGTCATTTTATATTGATTTAATTCACCTATATAAGTGTTTTTAAGTCATTAACCAACCCATTCACTTCATAAAATCCAAAAACCCAAATCCATAACCAACTTTCCCCAAATAAACTCTCTCTAGAAGAAGAAGAAGAAGAAAGGAGAAGCTAGGGTTCAAGAATCAAGCATTTCTCCTCAAATTCGTGGTAAATCTTCAAGAAGAAGAAGAAGAAGAAGAACAAGAAGAAAAGAGAAGCTAGGGTTCAAGAATCAAGCATTTCTCCTCAAATTCGTGGTAAATCTTCAATAAGGTATGGTAGCTCTTGATCTATGGGTAGATTTCACTCATAGAGCCCCTCCAAAACCCCCAATTTCAAAGCTAGAAAATCCAAAAGTTAGGGTTTGACTTCAATCTCATAGATTCCTTTCAAATTAATTTTTAAAGGTTGAGTTATGTTTGTTTATGAATATATTGATGATTTTAAATGATTTTAAAATGATTTTCTCAAGAATCCATGAATTTTCCTATTTTCTCAAATTGGATCTTAAAGTGTGGGTATTGATTTATGAAAGTAGAATGGTATATAATTATGAATGTATTGAATTGATTACTTGAATTATGTTATCATCCATGTCTAATCTAGTAGTTATAGATGTGTTGATGAATCATGATCTATGGTCCTTAAAGGGCAATTTATGAGAATTATGCATGATTATGAGATTTGTGTGTATGCTTTATGAACACTTTGAGAGTAATGTGATTATGGCTATGATGTAATTGTGGTGTTGTTGAAAAACTATTCTCACCTACATACACACGTATTAATGAAGTTTCCATGATTATGATGATAATGTTGTATTGATTGAAAGGTCATTCTCAATTATACACCTATGAATGATGATGACATGTTGTGAAAGGTTTTCTCATATAATAATGTAGCTTGAATCGGTAGGCTAAGGGCATCGTGTGTAATTAAAAGTTATCTTGATTTATATACCTTGAATCAGTAGGGAAATGGCATCCCTTTCATGAATGACTAAAAAAGTATTCTAAGGCTTGTCTTGAATCAGTAGACCAATGGTATCTCTTTCACGAGGAGTCACTGAACTATTCTAATGATGAACCTTGAATCGGTATACCAATGGTACCCCTTTCATGAGGGGTCAATGAGTTATTCTAATGATGTACCTTGAACCGGTAGGCCAATGGCATCCCTTTCATGAGTAATAATGTTAATAGAGAATTAACTAATCCGTGGGAATTAAATGGTTAGCACCGAGAGGATATTGTGAGGTGGAAACTCTCCCTATGTATGGTTGGGTTTCTAGTAACAACCTCCTTATCCAATAACTATGTGCCCACATAGGTTATTATCTAGTGGATCCACCTAAAAGCTAATACATATTAGTTCTACCTTAGGCAAGTAGGAAACCTCTTTTTGGTGTGGGGCATGACACCGGATTTCATGTTAAGCTCACATGGTTTATGTCGGTTAAGGCTAAATCCCACTATGAACAAGAAGATGAATTATAAACTATGAATACTCAAGAAGCACTACTTAGTGTGGGTGGGGGTATGGGACTTCATCCATGCATTGCACAAGTAGGTTTTGAGAGTAGTTATGGTGTGTTCCTTTTAAGTTATAATGATTTATGAAATGAATATGCTTAAGACGATGCTACTAAGTATGTTGATATGAGGGCTATTTGTAGTGATGGATGATTGCTATGAGTTGCTTTCCTTTATATGACTTAGTAAATGTGCAGGTTTTCCTTGTCTATGAATATTAACTAAATATGAGATCAAAGAATGGTAAGTATGATTATGGTGGCCTAAAAGTGGTACTTAGTATTGATGGGATTATCGGATCTTATATATGCATTGCACAAATATAACTTAAGGTTACTTATGAAATGGTTCTATTATGCTATGATGATCTATATATTGAATATGATTATGACTTATGCTTTTACACTAAAAGTGCATGATGATTCTCAAACTTGGTAAAGTGCATGTTTTTCAACTGAAATGTCCTTTTTAGCATGTTTTCAAGGTTTTTATGCATGGCCATCATACTTAGTGCATTTTTGTACTAACCCATATTTTCTACATTTTTCCAAAGTGTAGGGTCCGGTTCTTAAGGTGATCTTCTTTTGGTTCAAGCTTGGGTAGACTATTCTCGTAGCTTGTGGTGAGTCCTCATGTTTCGAGGCCGTATGATTCATTTGTAGTTTCTTTCTATTATTTCATTTTTGGATCATGTTGAAACGGCTGTGACCCTATTTTTTATTCATAGATTGTATTAGATGGCTAATTGAGACAAGTCTAGACCTCCGCTTGCTTTTATAAAACACTTCAATTGTATGGATAAAGTTTTAAAATTTCCGCATCATTTATTTTATCTTATGTTATGATATGCTAAGGGATTGTATGAGACCCCTTCGGGGTCAAGTACACCGTGTTACATCTAGGTTGTACCCCTGGATCTTGACAAACTTAGTAATTAGAGCACAAGGTTTAGAATGATTCTAGGATGATGTCTCATAAGCCACGTCTAGTAGAGTCTTGTTCATACTGTGAAGCGCGCCATATTTATGAATTAGAGACTATAAGATGTTAGGAAAATACACTTCTTTCATTACTCTTATGTCATGCCATAGAGTTTAGCTCTATAAAGTCACTCTTCTAATCTTTCTCTTGTGTCTTTAGGATATGAATACATGAAGGGCTAATGCTAGAAGTGTGGAAGATGAGAATGTGAATTAAGGAGGTTTTCCTCAAGGTAACCAAGCTCCGGTTGATTTGGTGGTTGATAATGTGACCTAGACGGATTTTAAATCTACTATCTAGATGTTAACCCAAGCCATGATGGCTCAAGCTCAAGCCGTGACAACTCAAACCTAAGCCATGACGGCCCAGGCCAATAGAGATGTTGGGCCTCATGTGAACCCTAATATGAATTCCGCGGCTTCTAGATTGATGGATTTTGCGAGAATGAACCCTCACGTGTTTCTTGGCTTCAAAGTGGAAGAGGATCCCCAAAGGTTTATCGATGAGGTTTGCAAGGTGCTTGATACTATGGGGGTGTCTTCGGAGGAGAAGGTGGAGCTAGCCGCCTACCAACTAAAAGATGTGGCTCAAGTTTGGTATGAACAGTGGAAGGGTGAGAGACCTATAGGAGCGGGCCCAATAGGATGGGAATCATTTAAATCGGAGTTTCTTGATAGATTCTTTCCCCTAGAGTTGAGGGAACTAAAGATGCAAGAGCTCATAAACCTTCGACAAGGGGGTATGAGTGTGAAAGTGTATGCCCTTAAGTTCACCCAACTATCCAAATATGCTCCAACCATAGTGGTGGATTCGAGGGCTAAGATGAATAAATTTATGATGGGAGTATCCGACTTGGTAGTCAATGAATGTCAATCGGCAATGCTTATCCCAAGTATGAACATTTCACGTCTCATGGTGCATGCCCAACCAATTGAGGAGTCAAAACTCAAAAAAGAAAATAGGGAGATGAAGAGAGCTAGAATCGGTGATAGGAATTTCTCTAATGCTAAGTCCGACGAACAAGGTAGATCTAAGTTTAAGCAAAGGCATTTCGGTCAAGATTCTCCCTATAACCCTAGGTTTGACCAAGAGAAAGGTGGTGGGTCTCCATTACCTAAGCCTACTTGCACCAAATGTGGAATGAAGCACCATGGGAAGTGCCTAGCCGGTACGGACGGTTGATATGGTTGTGGAAAGAGTGGTCATCAAGTGAAACATTTACCTACACTCAAGGCTAAAGGGAGAGAGGACAAGCAAGCTTCTTTTAGTGGTCCGGATCCCAATGCTCCAAAACATGGTCGCTTCTATGCACTCCGGTCTAGAAAGGACCAAGAAGACTCTCTGGATGAAGGCACCGGTATGTTGATAGTTCCCTATAGATGTAAATGTTTTATTAAAATCCCTATACTACCATTTAGACTTTGATGTTAGCCTTGGTAGGGTTTGGATGCATGGTTGTTAGACCTCTATTGATTTTAGAACCCGGAATGGTAATTATGGGTTTATGATTATATCGGTTGGGATTGTTTGAAAGAAGTGGTACTTGAGGTATTAGTAGGGGACTTTCTCCCAAGGGGGAGATGGTATGCTTAGATAGCAAGATTGTTGAGAGTTCTGATATCCTCATCTCTTTCTTCTATTCCTATTCTAGCTTCAGACAAAGAGTTCCTTGTGGCTTTATTATGTTTTGGAGTCATGTGTGATTTATGTGTTTCCATGATCTCCTTATGTTATCCATGTTTTTGAGAAATTCATGTTTAGAAAGAAAATGAGTTTTTATGATTTATGTGTTCCTCATGTTGTTGTGCATTTAGTATGAGTTGCATATATGCTTCATGAGATGAATTGTCAAACATGCTTTAGTATGATTTTGAGAATAATTACATAATTTGCTTCATGATATTGTGTTGAGCATGCTTTGAGTTGGAGAAGGTAGTTCCTCCAATGAATTTGAGAAATGTTGAAGTTTTCATGCATAATGGGTTGTTAGATGTAGTTCCTACTTCCTTGTGTTGCATTGATTATGTTTGAATTGGAGTTGATATTTCCTCATTTAAATGGTGCATTATTTTTATGTTTCATGCATGAAGGGTTGCTAGTCTTGAGTCTTTAATTTCGTAAGGTGTCTAGATCGTCATTCGAGGACGAATGTTCCCAAGGGGGAGATAATGTAACACTCCAGAAACTAGTAGGCTTAACTAGAGCTTGTCGTAAGGATTAGAGTCATAAAAGATGCTTCTCGTACTCAAAATGAAGGGTTTAGGGTTTAAACTTCAAGGTACGACTCCCCAAGGACCAACCAAGGGTCCTTGAGGAGGACCCTAGAACTCCCCTCAAAATGGCCCAAAATAGTGACCCACGGAGGGACCTACGCCCCGTAGGGTCGTCCACGCTCCGTGGGAGGAGGTTCGTGGGTCAAGGGCCAAGATTAACAGCTGTAGAACCCTAACCCACGCCCTACCAATACAGGTCCTAGGTCAGTCCACGCCTCGTAGATAGGGTTCGTGGATGGGGCCTGTAGGTTGGGTTAAGTCGGCTTAAGTGAGGGATAGTCTAGGTAATTCCTATTTTAATTAATTTGATGTGAGGTCGATTTATATTGTTTTAATTCACCTATATAAGTGTTTTTAAGTCATTAACCAACCTATTCACTTTATAAAATCCCAAAACCCAAATCCATAACCAACTTTCCCCAAATAAACTCTCTCTACTCCAAGGAAGAAGAAGAAAGGTGAAGCTAGGGTTGAAGAATCAAGCTTTTCTCCTCAAATTCGTGGTAAATCTTCAATAAGGTATGGTAGATCTTCATCTATGTGTAGCTTTCACTCATGGAGTCCTTTCAAAAACCCCAATGTCAAAGCTAGAAAACCCAAAAGTTAGGGTTTGACTTCAATCTCATGGATTCCTTTCAAATTCGTTTTTAAAGGTTGAATTATGTTTGTTTATGAATATATTGATTATTTTACATGATTTTAAGTTGAGTTCCTCAAGAATTCTATGAATTTCCCTATTTTCTCAAATTGGATCTAAAGTGCATGTATTAATTTATGAAAGTAGAATGTTATAGAATTATGAATGTAATGAATTGATTACTTGAATTATGTTATCATCCATGTCTAATGTATTAATTCTAGATGTGTTGATAAATCATGATCTATGGTCCTTGAAGGAGAATTTATGAGAATTATGCATGATTATGAGATTTGTGTGTATCCTTTATGAACACTTTGAGAGTAATGTGATTATGAGTATGATGTAATTGTGGGGTTGTTGAAAGTCTATTCTCACCTACATACACACTTATGAATGAAGTATGAATGAAGTTTCCATGATTATGATAATGATGTTGTTATGATTGAAAGGCCATTCTCAATTATACACCTATGAATAATGATGGCATGTTGTGAAAGGTTTTCTCATATAATAATGTACCTTGAATCGGTAGGCTAATGGCATCTTTTTCATGTGTATTTAAAAGTTATCTTGATTTATATACCTTGAATCGGTAGGCCAATGGCATCCCTTTCATGAATGACTAATGAAGTATCTTAAGGCTTGTCTTGAATTGGTAGACCAATGGTAGCCCTTTCATGAGGAGTCAATGAACTATTCTAATGTTGAAACTTGAATTGGTAGACTAATGGTACCCCTTTCATGAGGGGTCAATGAGCTATTCTAATGTTGTACCTTGAACCGGTAGGCCAATGGCATCCCTTTCATGAGTAATAATGTTAATAGAGAATTAACTACTCCATGGGAATTTAATGCTTAGCACTGAGAGGATATTGGTAGGTGGAAACTCTCCCTATGTATGGTCGGTTTTCTAGTAACAACCTCCTTATCCCATAAGTATGTGCCCACATAGGTTATTAGCCAGTGGATCCACCTAAAAGCTAATACATGTTAATTCTACCTTAGGCAAGTAGGAAACCTCTTTTTGGTGTCGGGCATGACACCGAATTCCATGTTAATCTCACATGGTCTATGTTGGTTAAGGCTAAATCCCACTATGAACAAGAAAATGAATTATGAACTATGATTATTCAAGAAACACTACTTAGTGTGGGTGGGGGTATGGGACTTCATCCATGCATTGCACAAGTAGGTTTTGAGAGTAGTTATGTTGTGTTCCTTTTATGTTATAATAATTTATGAAATGAAGATGCTTAAGATGATGCTACTAAGTATGTTGATATGAGGGCTATTTGTAATGATGGATGCTTAACTTGGATGGTTTCTATGAGTTGCTTTCCTTGATATGACTTAGTAAATGTGAAGGTTTTCCTTGTCTGTAAGTATTAACTAAAGATGAGATCAAAGAATGGTAAGTATGATTATGGTGGCCAAAAAGTGGGACTTAGTATAGATGGGATTATGGGATCTTATCTATGCATTGCACAAGTATAACTTAGGGTTACTTATGAGATGGTTCTATTATACTATGATGATCTATATGTTTATTATGCTTATGACTTATGCTTTTACACTAAAAGTGCATGATGATTCTCAAACTTAGTAAAGTGCATGCTTTTCAACTAAAATGTCCTTTTTACTCCCTCTGTCCCAATTTATGTGACTTACTTTTCTTTTTGGTCAGTCCCAAAAAGAATGACACATTTCTATATTAAGTAACAATTTAACTATAAAATGTCTATTTTACCCTTAATGAAATGATTTACATCCACACAAATTTCTATCATTCATTTTGGACCACAAGTTTTAAAAGTCTTCCTTTCTTTCTTAAACTTCGTGTCGAGTCAAAGTACCTCACATATATTGGGACGGAGGGAGTAGCATGTTTTCACGGTTTTTATGTGTGGCTATCATACTTAGTGCATTTTTGTACTAACCCATATTTTCTACATTTTTCCAAAGTGTAGGGTCTGGTTCTTAAGGCGATCTTCTTTTGGTTCAAGCTTGGATTGACTATTCTCTTAGCTTGTGGTGAGTCCTCATGATTTGAGGACGTATGATTCATTTGTAGTTTCTTTCTAGTATTTCATTTTCAGATTATGTTGAAAGGGTTGTTACCCTATTTTTGATTCAAAGATTGTATTAGTGGCTAATTGAGACAAGTCTAGACTTTTGCTTGCTTTTATAAAAGACTTCGATTTTATGGATAAAGTTTTTTTAATTTCCGCATCATTTATTTTATCTTATGTTATGATATGCTAAGGGCTTGTATGAGACCCCTTCGGGGTCAAGTACGCCGTGTTACATCTAGGGTGTATTCCTGGGTCGTGACACCGAGATATCTTCACTTCTAATATTATAATTCCTAATATGGCCATACATTTAACGAAACATCCTCATCTCCACAACTTTCATCTTTTGAACATGAGATTTCTTGACTGACCAACACTCCACCTTATAGATCATAGTAGTTCTAACCATCACTTTATAGAACTTGCCTTTAAGTTTAGGTTTCACCATAATATCACACAAGACTCCATATTGAAGCTTCAATCTCATCCAACTAGTACCGATACGATGTGTAACATCGTTGCCAATCTCCCATCTTTTTGGATAATAGATCTAAGATATATACCTGAAATTTCCCTTTTTGGGGCTGCTTGTGTATTAAGTTATACTTACACACTAATCTCATGTGTTATGTCATTGAACTTGCGATTGGTTATGTTCAACCCGAACCCTTTAGATTCTATGGTCTGTCTCCACATCTCTCATGTTTAGTGTTGACTCTTGCACAAGTCATGTCAATTAGAACTATATCATCCACAAATAACATATTCCTTGACACCTTACCTTGAACTCCTATATATAGACCTTTATATGCATAGTAAAAATGATTGTACTCATAGCAAGGGTTTTAATTGGATTTCAAATTATGGGTGCTCAGTTATTTTAATTTTTAAAATTGATATGGAGACTAAGTGCTTAGTTAATATATTTGTATGAATTACTAGTTTTTTTTTCTATATAATTTATAATGTTTGAATTAAAAATTGATGTGTGATTGACTTATAAAAAGCACATGTGTCTTGCTCTTGGCCTAAAACCCCAATTACAATTGTGTGCTATGTGTTAATGAAGGCACGCCTTATGTATTCCTGGATAATCCACTTTTAAAAGTTGAGTTAAGCGTCAATGTCATATCTTCATAATTATAATTGTGTGTTTGACTTAATTACCTCATTTACTAGAGACGATTATTTAAGGTATCTTGGGAAAAATAGATTATTAGTGGAAAGATTGTGGCATCAAATTAGCTGAAAAAAATTAAGTAGCTTTACTTATTAGTCTAAATTATAGAAGTAAAATTGGAAATTATTAGTGATGGAATGTGAGGACATTGGAATGGGAAAAAATGTTTTATTTCTTGTAACTCAAGAGTAAGGTCACTGAAGCATATACTTTAAGCCCCCCAAAAGTTAAAAGACCTCTAAAATGTTTACGTTTATTATATAAATAGTTATTCGTGAGTACATGTTTATAGTTTATAACCCTAAATGCAATACATTGGGTTTTATTTTCAAAAATCTTATTAGTATATATAGATAATAATTGTTAAATAGTTTAATTCAAAGTTCTGAGAATTACTATATTTCTAGAGTCATGTCTTTATTAGGAAGCAATTAATACATTTAAGTATTATTTTTATTATCCATATAGTGATAATTTTCTAGTAATTATAAGAAGACTTTCGCTGAAAACTATAATGAGGTTAGGCTAGCAACCTCTACTTTTAATAAAGATGAAGAAAATAAGAGCTAGAAAGTATTAGATAATCTATGACCATCATAGATAAACTCTACGATGGCACTACCTATGAGGATGCTTAAGTAATGCAAAGTTATAAACCGAAAGAAGAAAGTTGACTTATCAACCTCAAACTTTCTTGTACAAATGGATGAAATAAAAAAATAGATTGCTCTTTTAAAGTAACCTGGAGTTTATCACTTTTGCTTGCGTTTATTAGATCATTTTTTCATGCGATCTCTAAGACCTTCTTTAATAGTTGCATCCTCTTGACACTTATGATTTATAGATGGGAGTTCAAGGTGGAGTAGAAAAAAGATGTGTTTCAGGAGTTGGTTCTTTCTCATGAACTGAAAATGAGGAACTAGATTTTCCTCCTCAAATGAGAATTATATATGTACTAAATTAAGAGCATTTTTGAAAAGGACAACATCACAAATATCAGTAGATGTATTTTGGTGAATATCTAATTTAAACTTGCAAAAAAAAAAATCATGAAGGCTAAATGGGAGAGAACAATTTGGAAGAATAAGACTCTTCAGTTTTGATGATTATTTTATTTTGTATTATAACAATTAATACATGAAAAATGCATGCTCAATTGTTTCACTTTAGACAATATTAACCTCTATATATAGAACATACTTGATAAGAGCAATTTTGTGATCATCATTGCTTGATTATACCATTTCTCTACACAATCTAATACAAAATTAGGTTAAAACAAGTCAAGGGTTTGGAATTGGGATACACAACTAAATGTATAAGACTGAATTGAATAACATTTTAGCTCATAAAACTAAGGAGAACAATTATTCTAGCCAATCATTGAGAGGAGTTCATGCAATCTTAATCATCCCCAAGTCTAAACTATTCTTTTCAAAATGCTTCATACTTAGTGTCAGAATCCATCAATTGTTGTTTGATTCATAGAAATTAAGAACAACGTGATCTAGCAACCACATACTTTTGTGGATGAACCAGTTTCAAGATTCATTGCTCCCCATATTAATGTGCCCTTAGTCTGTTCAACAGTTGGATCAAGTGGTACAACATGTTTCAATGCACGCTCATCAGTTTCACTTTCATCCTCACCCTCTTTTTTGAAAAAATAATCTCACTTGCTTCCCCTTACACATGCACTATATCCCCATTTTTTTTCTAAATGACATATTCCCCCTTTTTGGTGAAGTGAATGAAAGGAACTTTTGTTTGTCTTCATTCATATCCCTTAAGAAAGCAATATCTATGAATTAAATCACTTGCTTCCTTTCAGCTTCATCTGCAAAATAGCTTAAGGGTTAGTCTTAGGAACCCAGACAAGCTTGGGTCCATTCTTATGGTCAAAAGGGTGAATAAAATATCTTCTCTCCCGTCTAGGCAACATATTAGTGGACATGTTTCTGTCAACAGGTATAAATATGTTTCCATTGGCCAATTTAGTATTTCTTTTCTAAAATTATTAGTTACTGGACACTCAGTAGTTGGATGACTAATTTTACCACAAATATAGCACAAATCTTCAGGGATAATATTTTATTTATTGAATTATATACCAGTCTTCTCATTGTGCACCTTATCACTTGATTTGTTAACAATTATGGAGGAGTTAGTCCATCTATTAGCTCTTTCAAGGTCCATTTTTAACCTAGACGCTTCTAGATTTAGTTTTTCACCTTTCTTTTTCACAGAAAAAATCATTTTCGCATTCTTTCAGATTATGTTCTAATATGTTCTTAGTATCATTTATCTTTTTGTTTTCAATTATGGACAACTAAAGAATTTCAAATTTCAAAGTAAGTTTGATGACTCAAGTTTATCAACTTGTTTCTTTAGAGAACAATTTTCTTCTTTAGTTATAGTTTTGCAGTTTTTGAGGTCTGTGCACTCAAATTTCTTATCAGCAAAATGTTTAAATAGTTGTTCTCTTTAACATTTGTATTCTTGAAAATCATAAATTAAGTTACTCATCATTCTAATTAGTTTTCTTCTAGAAAAAAGATGTAGTTTTTCTTTTAAGTCAATAATATTTACCTTAGAGTTTGCTTCTTCTTCTTCTCCTCCTCCTCCTCCTCTTCTTTTTATTCTTCTCTTCTTCTTCTTCTCCTCCTCCTCTTCTTCTTCTTCTCCTCCTCCTCCTCCTCTTCTTTTTATTCTTCTCTTCTTCTTCTTCTCCTCCTCCTCCTCCTCTTCTTTTTATTCTTCTATTCTTCTTCTTCTCCTCCTCCTCCTCCTCCTCCTCTTCTTATTCTTCTTCTTCTTCTCCTCCTCCTCTTCTTCTTCTTATTATTCTTCTCCTCCTCCTCCTCATCTTCCTCTTCTTCTTCTTTTGTTGCTTCTGCTTCTGCTTCTCCGCTTCTTTTCCTTCTTCTTCTCCTCCTCCTCCTCCTTCTCCTTCTCCTTCTTCTTCTCCTCCTCCTCCTCATTCTCCTTCTCCTCCTCCTCCTCATTCTCCTTCTCCTTCTCCTCCAATAGCCATGAGAGTAATCTCATCTACCTTTTCATCATCAGTATCTTCTGATCTTGATCCCTATGAAACCGTCATGTCATATTATTCCTTATCATTTTTTATCTTCTTACAGTTGTGACAACTAGCCTGATAATTGTTGATGGACCACGTTTTGCAATTTATTTCTTTGTGTGCATTTATGAAATTATCCCAAATTTATTTTGCAATTGTGCAACTAGATATTCGGTAGTACTCATCTGATCCAAGGCCACAATTAAGAATAAACTTAGCTTTGACATTCTTTTCAAGAATCTTGAAGTCACCCTCCTCGTATTCATTCTTTTCTTTTTGTACATAATTGTTTTCAGCATTCTTTTTTTTTGGGTACATTGTCCATTAATAAATTTGTTCCAAAGTTCATAATCTTTAGCATGAATAAAAGCTTTCATCCTTGCTTTTCACCATGAGTAATATTGGCTATTGAAAATGTATCCCAGTGGAGGTGCAGAATTCATCGTAATTTTTTCTTAAGTGGTTAAACTTTTAATAAGAAAACTAGCTCTGATACCAATTGATAGTATGCACGACCTAGTAATTACTAGCTTTAATTTTTTGCCTAAGTATGAAACAAGTTGTCTAACGTGTTCCAACAAAGCAGTAAGAACAGTAAGTAAAAACACAGTATTTTACGTGAAAAATACCCGGCTCAAAAAAAATGTAAAAACCTCGACCTATAACAGTACATGATTTAACTCCAACTTCACTAAATCACTGAGCCTCAACACAAAATAGATTACAAGCCTATGTAACCTAAGGAATTACGAACTATAATTACCGAACTTCAACACAAACCTCCCAAGGTATGTGCTCCCAAGTCTTCAAGTTATCCCAATGTCACGACCCAGGGGTACCCCCTAGATGTAACATGGCGTATAGAACCCCGAAGGACCCCATACAAGCCACTTAGCTCTCATAACATAAGAAATAGAACAATAAGACTAAAATAATAGTCCAAGTCCAACACATTGTATAATCGAAAAGCGGAAGCCTAGACTCATGTCTCATCATAGCCATCTAATACAATAGAATGAAATTGGGACTAGCCCAGACATCATATTCAAAAGAGAAATACATGTAAGAAACTAAACATAGGTAATCCTTCCTCGAACCATGAGGACTCACCAAGCTCGGGAAACAATCAAATCCAAGATCTAGCCACAAAACTAGGAACCATGTTTGTTGAACCCTACATTTGGGGAAATGTGGGCAACAGTATGTGTTAGTACAAAACAATGTACCAAGTATGATAGCCATGCATAAACATTTAAACCATGCAAAAAGGAACATTTCATTTCATGACTTGCAATTGACCAAGTTAAAACATAATATAAGAGAGTTAGAAAACATATTTCATAAAACAAGGACAATGCAAGCTAATCATCTTTAAAACGTTTGAGCACATATGAGATACTCCTTGAGTAATCTTAGTTCATTATTAATCTTGTTGTGGGAAATTAGCCTTAACCGACATAGAGATCATATGAGCTATAGCATGATTCCCAGTGTCTCCCACACCGAAAAGAGTTGTTCTACTTCCCTAATGTAGAACCATGAACTTCTAGCTTAAGTGGATACACTAGCTAATCATCCTATGAGGGCACATAGTTTAAGGGATAAGAAGATTGCTACTAGAAACCCGGCCTCTACTAACAGGAGAGCTTCCATCTCAAGAGATTGTTTCTAGAAACTCGGCCTCTACTAACGAGAGAGCTTCCATATCATAACAATATCCACTCGGTGCTTGATTAATGACGTTTAAAAGACACTTCATCCAATTTTAAGTGTCAACGGTCGTTAATCAGTATAAAGCCCAACTAAATGAGTTGGGGTCGAATCCCACAGGAAGTGGTACCTGTTTAAGATTCAATAGAAAAGTATGAACATGATCAAATCAGTCATAGGAATAAAAATTGTCGAATAAAGACATCATTCAAATCAAGGGGTGACACGAATGTCAAATGGGGGTTTTGGTTTGAAATTATCAACTACAAACAGCAATAAACAATACGAATTACCAATAGTGAGACGGGTTCTTGGGATGTGATTCGATTATAGGATAATATAGAGAAATGGGTAATTGCAACTATTAGAAAAAAGTTAAATATTAGTGAGTAAGCTAGACTATAGAGGAGGTAAACTTTCTTTCAAATAATATACCCTAAATCAAGTTGATTTCTCTCGAACATCAACAAGCATGCAAAATAAGAACAGCACATACCTTAGTCCAATCACTCTCGAGCTGAATTTGTGGAAAAGGGTTTAGGGTTCACTCTCTTGAGCTGAACCCATGTCAACCCAATACCCACAGACCATCACTCAAACACCTTAGTTCTAAAATATATCTCTCGGGCAAACCAAGAACACAAAGGTAGAACTGTATTTGCAACTACAATTCTTAAATTAAACCACAATAAATGATTGAACTCACTTCTAAATAGCATTTAAACTAACAATTAGCAATACCCATAATGGCATAATCACACCCCAAGAATTAAGGATTTAGCTAGACATCATAAAAAAGATAAAAATCGTTACCAAATTGAGTTTCCATCAATTGGGTAAGATTGATTTCGTCTTTACAATGGTCCAATTTGAAGAATCTCAAAGACCTACTTCTAATTTCTCCAAAGTGAAAAACTTCAATTCTTCAAAGCTAAAGGAAAACTAGAGAAAACTTGTCTCACAGTTCAAAACTTAATAATAGATTTAGATATTATGATATCAGCTACTAAACTAAATGTTCCAAAATGTATTTATAGTCACCAAAAATGTGTTGCGAAGAGTCACTCGGTGAAGTAAGTCAGGCTCACCGAACCACTCAGTGATCCTCCTTGTAGTAATTTCCATCGCCCTTCTGCCTTGGCATTCAGCAACCTCAAGGTCTGTAACTTTGGACGATCTAACTTTGCATCACAGAACCACTCGGCAATCCGTCGACTGCTCCTTTATGTCACGCCACAAACTAGAGAAGGCGTGACTGGCACTCGACACCTTAAGCAATTGAGTTAGCCACATAAACCTACCAACTGACTCAATTGAGGGCTTAGATGGTCGGGCAGCATAACATCTAAAATACTATGACTGGACCCTTAAGGTCATAACCTGAATATTGGTAAGTCATATAGACGAAGGTAGACAAGCCGAAGATAATAAGGTACTAGATAGCCTACAAGGCTACAATGAAGATATACACACATACATACATATATATACATGCCAAGCCTATGTGGATGGAAACTAGAAGCTGCAGAAAGAAACCCAGAATACTGTGTCCACAATAGCCTCTATGAGTGACATAAGCACTGGTCTGGATATGGCCCCGATTATACCCAAATCGTACAATAAAAGTAACACCCTATGAAAGCTCCAGGAAGAAGTGGAGCTTACCAACTCACAGCTGAACCCCAAATCCTAGCAGAGGGGTCAATCAAAATCCCTACATAAACCTGCACGCACGAAACAAAAATGCATCCCCAGGCAATGGGACGTCAGTATGAATAAAAATGTACTGATATGTAAGGCAGAAAATAGAATAATAAATAGTTGTTGTAAAAGGGTAATAAAGATACCATATGAAATAGAAACTCTAATAGCCTCCATGGCTGACATCCTACCTTATATAAATTAAATATGCATGGTATGCTCACATAATCGTATGTCGTGAATACATATATATAGATGCAAATGCATGTCATACCCAACCAAATGCTAGCAATGGTGGTGCCTTCTGGTAGCGAACCGGCATCATATTCGCCAACGTGTGGCCATCTGTGTCTCATACGTATAAATATAGACAATAGTCCCCATACCTTCCGATTATAGCTTGGAAGTAGAATGCATAGCATGCAATGTCATGGATTCGTAAAGCATTTGTTACCTGGATCATGTTGCCAATCTTTGCTCGTTGGTACTCTTGTCCTCATAATCTCGTAATCACTTTCGTATCACATGTAAATATCTCGTAGAACCTCATATACTTGTAGATTAAACTGGAACACTTCACTTGGATTTACAAAGGCAACTTAAACTTGAGGATGTTCATAAAAAGCTTAAAATTCTTCACTTAGTATCTATATATGTTTCCTTAGTAGTTTGTAAAAGAAAGTATTTCAGAAAAACCCATACTTTAGTAGTTTAAACATACGATTTACGTTTAAAAGTTTTGGAGATCGACGTTTTATTTTAAAGTTTTCAAAAAAAATATAAATTAGTGAGGAAGGAGGACTGATTTCATATTGATATTGTTCATCTCTAATCTTCTTAAGTTACTACACCTAAAGAAGAATAATAATTTGTACACATGGACCTATAGTCAAGAGAAGCAACAAAATGACATAAAGACGCCAAATACCCTATCTAACCGTACGAGTGGAATAGCAACATAACAGAGTCACAAAAATATGCCAGCTGCAATCTCAATGCCTTTCACAAAAGGTCTTTCTAGCAATAGAGTAGTAAAACAATATTTGACAATTTAGGATTCAAAAATTCGTGCTCAAAGGAAGTATAGTGCTTAGCCTTAACATACCTCGATTTTGGGTATTGTTGTATCAATATGGATTGTACCCCCTTCCTTACAGTATGTAGTCTACAGAAAATCATGTCACCCAACCATTATAGGCAGAATATTAACATGTCAGGGTCAAAGTAGCAAGTTAGAGCTCACTAGCAGAGTTATTAGCTTGCCAGACCATTTTTAAATGTATGCTTCATTACCTTCTCTTCTCCAAATTACAACCTCAAATAACTGGCATAACATACATTTTTGCAGCAGCTATTAACAAGTGGAGGCCTACGCAGTAGTCAACAACAACCAAATAGAGTATGCCTGCACAACAATTAAAACTCGCGCATATCGCCACACCCCACTTTTCCAACCCAAAATAACCATAACCAAATCCTAACCACGAGTATTCAAACCATTAAAGCCATAAAAAAAAATATGTATAATACAGTCCTATAATTGTTCAATAGAACCATAATAACTTGAACTCACCGCTTCCAATCATCATCCTATACATTCGTCCAATAATTACATTTGGAGTCATGTCTTTCTCTTCATATGCAATAAGGGGCCATTTGGTTACGGTATAAGTTGCATTTTATCCATGTATAAAAAGTTGCATTACTTTTACCATGCTTGGTAGAAATTTTGTATTAGGTGGAAAAGTCAACATAACTTATACCATGTTTGGTTGGTAGAATTCTAAATGTTGTATAAAAGTTTTTCATGTATTAATTTTATACGGTGTTTGGTTGTGTTTTTTGTAGTCCTACATAATTAATACCAACATAAATTATGAGGGAATCTATGTATAAGTTATGCAGGGTAGAAGGTGGAATAAGTTATGCAGATATTAGTTATACATGTATTAAAATAGTAAATTACACATTTACCCTTATTGATTTATTTTTAATTATTTTCATTGAAAATGTTATCCAACTATGCTATTTTCCTAACTTTTTTTTAATACACGAACAACTTTTTTTT
>JAJOOR010012882.1:0-24322 GCA_036250505.1 Solanum acaule
TGTTAAGGCTAAGCACTGTACTTCCTTTGAGCACGAATTTTGGAATCCTAAATCGTCAAATATTGTTTTACTACTCTATTACTAGAAAGACCTTTGGTAAAAGGCATTGATATTGCAGCTGGTGTATTTTTGTGACTCCATTATGTTGCTATTCCACTCATTCGGTTAGATAGGGTATTTGGCGTCTTTATGTCATTTTGTTGATTCTCTTGACTATAGGTCCATTTGTACATATTCTTATTCTTCTTTAGGTGTAGTAACTTAAAAAGATTAGAGATGAACAATATGAATTTGAAATCAGTCCTCCTTCCTCGCTAATTTATATTTTTGAAAACTTTAAAATAAAACGTCGATCTCCAAAACTCTTAATTATAAATCGTAGGTTTAAACTACTAAAGTACGGGTTTTTCTGAAATACTTTCTTTACAAACCACTAAGGAAACATATATAGATACTAAGTGAAGAACTTTAAGCTCTTTATGAACATCCTCAAGTTTAAGTTGCCTTTCTAAATCCAAGTTAAGTGTTCCAGTTTAATCTACAAGTATATAAGTTTCACGAGATATTTATATATGATACGAAAGTGATTACGAGATTATGAGGACAAGAGTACCAATGAGCCAAGATTGGCAACATGATTCAGGTAACAAATGCATTACGGATCCATGACATTATATGCTATGCATTCTACTTCTGAGCTATAATCGGAAGGTATGGGGCCTATTGCCTATATTTATACGTATGAGACACAGATGGCCACAAGTTGGCGAATATGATCCCGGTTCGCTACCGGAAGGCACCACCATTGCTAGCACTTGGTTGGGTATGACATGCATTTTCATCTATATATATATATATATATTCACGACATACGATTATGCGAGCATACCATGCATATTTAATTTATATAAAGTTTGATGTCAACCATGGCGGCTACCAGAGTTTCTGTTTCAGGTGGTAGCTTTATTCCCCTTTTTATAGTAACTATTTATTATTCTATTTTTTGCCTTACATACCAGTACATTTTTATTCGTACTGACGTACCGTTGCCTGGGGTCGCATTTTTGTTTCGTGCGTGCAGGTTTAGGTAGAGATTCTGATTGACCCCTCTGCTAGGATTCGGGGTTCAGCTGTGAGTTGGTAAGCTCCACTTCTTCCTGGAGCTTTCATAGGATGTTACTTTTATTGTACAGTTTGGGTATAATCGGGGACTTGTCCCGACCAACGCTTATTTCACTCATAGAGGCTATTGTGGACACAGTATTCTGGGTTTCTTTCTGCAGCTTCCAGTTTCCAGCCACATAGGCTTGGCATGTATAAATATGTATGTATGTGTGTATATCTTCATTGTAACCTTGTCGGCTAGCTAGTACCTTATTAACTTTGGTTTGTGTACCTTCGTCTATATGACTTACCGATATTCAGGTTATGACCTTAAAGGTCCAGTCATAGTATTTTAGATGTTATGCTACCCGACCTTCTAAGCCCTATGTTGAGTCAGTTGGTATGTTTATGTGGCTAACTCGATTGCTTAAGGTGTCGAGTGCCAGTCACGCCTTCTCTAGTTTGGGGAGTGATACCTACACCCTAGGCGGGACTGGCACTTGAGAACCGTTGCTGGTCCCAAGCGAACCTTTGGTCTGGCTTAACTCATAGCGGAAGACTTAAAACATTAATACAAGGATTCAAATGCACTTTAAAACAACGATCTCAAATAAACTTAAAACGTTTAAGGATAAATATTCAAATTAGCCAAAGTGGAAACTCAAGTCTTTTAGCAAAACATCTGAAATACAAGACTAAAGGACTCATATCTAACTGTCTATTGTTGCTTCCAATTGCACACGCAAGTGTACGTGGTCGCGCAAGTAATATAGTGGTTCTTAAAAGAACCGGATTATCGAACCCAAAAGACTTGTGAATTAACTATTTACTAAATTATACTTATTCTAATTATTTATTTAAGGGGGAGAATTTCAAAGATGAATATATATTAGCTAAACTAAAAATAAAGATAAAATAACTAAAAATCAATTAACTAAAAAAATATAGATGTTTACACAATCAATGAATGAATCAATCTAGGATTATGATTTAACTAACAATCATGTTTAGCATCAATTTCATCAACTTATTTGATTATCTAGTTATTGATTCACGGGGTTGATAATATAGTCATGGTCTCCCGACCTCTAACCGTCTACCACAATTGACAACCTAACTACATCGTTGAGCGAGGATAGACTGGACTAACTATGGAGCATTACGGTGTCTTCCCGTATTTGAGCCAAGAAAGTTACCTAGGTATATCCCTATCCTAGACACAAATCAATTCAAGTGATATGCAAGAAAAGATCATGCTCCTTGTATTCCACGTTCTATCCCTCTATTCCTCTCCCGAGTTCAAGAGTAGACAATATATTTATCTCTTTGTAAGAAAATATAATCCAAGAACGAGAAGTTTAACTCCACATAGACATAGAGCAATTACAACGAATCATTCAAATAAAAGATGTAAAATAAATAAAAGAGAAAGAAAAGATAAAATCCTAAACCAAAAGTTAATTTCTACATTGTATCCTCCTCTTCTAATAATTATTCTTATGGACTATTTATAGATGTAGGAAACCTTGAGTAAAATAATTGAGTCCAAAGTAGATTAGGAACCCAAAACCTAAAGGAATTGGAATTGTTGTACGCGTGAAACTTCGCTCGGCTGCCCACAAAACTGGAGTTCTTGAGATGCTTCCACGTGGCACAACTCTAATGTGCACTTCTTTTATTTTCGGCCAACTTCTGCATATATAAAAATATTAATATAATATTTGATTTAATCAGTTAAGCTGCTTGCTTGATTTCCTTCTTCAACCTTCCATCTTTAATTTGTTTTAGCTCCAAACTTCATCATTTTTCCACCAATTTAATCCTACAAATAAAATATACTCCCTCCGTCCCATTTTATGTGGCAACATTTGACCGGGCACGGAGTTTAAAAATTAATGAAGACTTTGAAATGTTTACCAAATTACCCCTTCAAAAAATAGTCATATTAAAAAATAGATTCATTTTTCTCTCTCCTCATAAAAGTATTGGAGTACTATTTTTAAGATTAAGTGGGACCAACAAGGATAAAAGAGGAATTGTACCTTTAAATACTTACCATATAAGGAAATGTGACATTTTTTTTGGGACTGACCAAAAAGGAAATGGTGCCACATAAAATGGGACGGAGGGAGTACTATTTAGCACAATATTCCATAAAATTCATGCTCAAAAAGGACAAATATAAATAATAAATATGAGACAAATAATAATTAAAAATATGTATTTTGGCCTCACATCATCTATGAAGCCTCTAAATACTAAGAGGGATGTCGAGACAAGACCCCCGATCATCAATTGACTAACAAAGAAATAAAAAGGGAATCCTCCGGAAGCAAGGAGGCTCACCAACTAACTCTGAGTGCTCAACTGGATCAACGAGGCGTTGGATGCTGATCCTGGTTAACTATATCTGCACCCTAAAATGATGTAGGCCAAATGGCATCAGTACATTGAATGTACACGCATGCGAGGGGAAACTAAACATGACATAAGCTGGAAAGGAATCTGAAAAGAACACTTACCTTAGATTTACTCAACTCATGGAGACTCAATTCAAATGCAAAGTAAAACAACAATAAAGGTGCAATTTATACAAAGCATTTAAATAGTAGGTGACAACTCAATGTATTAAAGAAATACAATAATAACTCAGTTTACATATAAGGTAATGTAATATTATGGGAGTTTCTCAAACCGAAAACCATTACTATGAGCTAAAGTGATGATACATCATCTCGCCCACGCTGCCAGAACTGTCATATACCTTGCCATGATATAGAATGCCTCAACTAAGTGGATTCACTACTTTATGCTAAAAAGCACTAAGGAATCATCTAAAAAGTATGACCCTTTCTTACCCACGATGGCTACATGGTTTATGGAGACTTGAGTTATTAAGAACTCGTCCCCATATCGGTGCTCAATACAACTCTCAAAATATACTCAGCTCATATGTTTTAAAAACAAAAACTATTTCTGTGGTTTGAGATAATTACTCAAAAACTAGCTCATAGGCTCTCTTGGAAATCGGAGTTTCCTCTCTTGTTTAAATGTGAGAACATTTACTCTTTGGGAATACATAGTCCCGATATACTCTTTTTGAAGAAATGAACTTGAATCTCTACTCTTTACTCAACTCAAAACTCAAGTCTTAAAAAAAAGTTAAAATCTTTGTAAAAGACTTTTGGAAAAACTCTATGAACTTCTCTTGACTTGACTCTTAACTTTCCTTGAATTGAATTGTGGATTTAAGGCTCATGATCACATGTTTATAGATGCTTTCATGATGTTTAGATGTACCTTAGAGTGTAGAAATCTACTAGAAAACTTAGGTACGTTGCTAGGGAACTTAAACGGAAAGAAATGGGAGAAGGTAGAGAACCTGGCGTCCCTGTCGCTCTGAGTGGCATGGGGCGCCAGAGCTAAAACTACAGAAAATGGCTTAGGGCACTCTGGCTGGCGCGGCGCCCCAGAGGTCAAACTTTAGAGAACTTTATGGGGCGCTCTGAGTGGCACCCCACCCCTTTTCCCAGATTTTTGACAAATTCTCTTGGTCGTTTTTCAACTCTAAACCCTCTAAATTCAATTGGGTCTTTCCCCAAACATTTAGATTCGACTACATAATCAAAATATGCAAGAATCTACTTAAAACGACAGCTAATTTCATGAATCAAACTCAAGAACTTCTCAACAACTTCAACAATCTAGATTCAAACGAAACTTTCACAATATTCATCAAGAACTCATAAACTCTTCTTTCAAGAACATAATTACGTTGAATCAAGAATGATTAGCATGTGGGTGAACTAACCCAATGTTATGTGATCTCAAATACCTCGTAGGGATCACTCCTTGACGAAATCCATGATCTTAGCTTCAAGAACTTGATGATTCCTTGTTTCTTCTCCTCTTTCTCCTCTTCCTTTCTCTTCTCTCAAAACCCTAACTCAATTACAAAAGCGTAAACTGAATCCAATCAGCTTAGACCCCAACTTAATTACCAAAAACGAAATTAATTAATTGCGTATGGAAAAGACCAAAATACCCTTCTAAAATCCGGTTTTGACTTTCCTTATCTAGACGGCCAACTTCAAATGGACATATTTCCCTCATACGAACTCGGAATTGAGCAAACTTGACGGCATTGGAAAGATAATTCAAAGATATTTCCTAAGGTATCTAGTAGCAAGCCTAAATAATCTTGATCTAGGAGTTATAGTCGTTTGAAGTTGACCCAAAACTCAAACTTAACATAACTTAGTCAATTTTCTAGATTTTTCATTCTTTCCAAAAATGACTCTTTCTAAATTTAGCTCCTTCTAGTTCTTTCAAATAGCGAGGTGTTAAAATATCCCCCTCTTGGGAACATTCATCCTCGAATGAGATTACTCTTAGTAGGCTAAGGGTGTAACATCTAACATTCAACTCAAACACCCAACAAGCAAATCTAACACATTAAGCATATCAATTTAAAGAGTAGTAAGAAGAGAACTAGTACCTTGATCTAGAATTTCTCCGGGCTCAAAGAGATGTGGATATCTATTCTTCATATCTTCCTCAGCTTCCCAGGTAGCTTCCTCGACAAACTGGTTTCTCCAAAGAACTTTGACTGATGCTATTTCCTTGGTTTTCTATTCTCTCAAAACCCTAACTCAATTTCAAAAGCGTAAAATGAATCCAATCAGTTTAGACCCCAACTTAATTACCAAAAATGAAATTAATTAATTGGGTATGGAAAAGACCAAAATACCCATCTAAAATCTGGTTTTGACATTCCTTATCTAGGCAGCCCAACTTCAAATGGACATATCTCCCTCATACGAACTCGAAATTGAGCAAACTCAGCGTCATTGAAAATATAATTCAAAGATCTTTCCTGAAGTATCTGGTAGCACACCTAAATCATCCTGATATAGGATTTATGGTCATTTGAAGTTGACCCAAAACTTAAACTTAACATAACTTGACCTATTTTCCAGATTTTTCATTCTTTCCGAAAATGACTCTTTCTAATTTTAGCTACTTCTAGTTCTTTCCAATAGTGAGGTGTTACAATCACAATCACCTAGCATCATATGAGGGTGCATCACGATCATAGGTCTTGACTCGATCATGATGGTCAACTTTAATGAATTGACTGTGTTACTCATCGCGATCACATGACTCTGGGTCGCGATCACGATGAGCATTTTAGACCTGGGTAGAATGTCTTCTAAAAATTGGGGATTAAACCTCATTTCACCATTTTTAAGTTTTAGGAGCTTTGGGAAGGCGATTTAGACCAGGTTTTCAAGTAAAATCTTTTGGGTAACGTAACTTAACTCTAAAAGTTTGATTACCCATTATTATCATTGAATTTATGAGTTTAAATCAATATTTTGGATTGATAAATTGGGGTTTCTTCATGAACTTAAGTTTTAAAGTAAAAGTGAGTTTATGAACTTATTTTAAGCCCATTTTTTAAATGATTTTCCTAATGAGTTCCTAATGCCTTAAGTAATGTTTCAACTATTATTTTTCGGATTCAAACCTCCATTTTGATACTGGTTTTCAGTGGTTTGACCCATTTCTCTATATAATTGATATGTGAATTGTTGTTTCCGATGGGTGATTGTGAATACTTGGTTATTTTAGATTGTTTGTCTTTGGAAGTGATTCGAAAGGGGAAGACTCAACTTTTGGAGTGATTGTTCTTTGATTTAAGGTAAGTGGCTTTCTAAACCATTGCTTGAGTGTTGGGAGTAATGGGTATGAGGTGAAGGGTTAAATTGTCCACTTGTTACATCTAAATGAATAGAAGGGGTTGAAACGAAAAAGTGTATGTGTGGAAATTTAAGATGTGAGTTGCCTTAATGTAACCCTTGTTAATCGATCGATGAAATGCTTGAAAGCATGAATATGGACTTAAATTGTGCAAATTGTTGTCTCTTTCATGTGGTATGGTATATCTTTTGTGCATTGATTTTGAACATCGTTATGAAACATGTGATGATTTATGATAGCGAGGTATTTGTTGGCGAGTATTCTGATGTCAAGGTCTTTGTCGACGAATGTTGTGATGTTGAGGTAATTTTTGGCGAGTGTTATTATGCCGAGGTAATTACCGGCAAATGATATTGTACCGATGGAAAATGATTTCGGCTAGTGATTTTATTATGTGACTTTATACCTTGATGTTTATGCGTGACTTGCTTGATACTTGAGATTGATGTACTTATTGCGTGTGAATGAATTACTTGACTTGGAGATTGACTTATTTAACTTGTTTAATCATTGAATTGTGGGTATAAGACTATCAATGTTGGGCCTTGTGAGTCGGGTATTGTAGATTTCTAGGTTGGGCTGATTTTTGTGCAGGTTGTAGTTTAATGAGGTTCGATTGGAGAGTCAGGGGTATTCCTTTTCTAGCCAGTTGATTTGTTTAGTAGGCTGCTTGCTAAGTACCATGTTGTTTGTACTCACCCCTTGCTACTACACTTGTGTAGGTTTCGTGCCCGAACCCGCGTGATCTTCTTATTCTCCGGATAGCCGAGGCTCGTGAAGGATTTGAGAGGTAGCTGCTCATCATCATAGCGGTCTCCCTTTTCCATTTTCTTTTAAGCTTTATAATTCTACTTGAGAAACAAAGAATAAAACTTGTATTTATCTTTTCAATTCAATATCTTCATTAGTGTCTTGTACATATGACAACCAGGTTTTGGGGTATTGGTTAGAATGACTAAGTTTTTCGTCTTTGTCTTGTTCTGTTTTATTGCATTTCCATTTTTCTTTCACTTTTGTTAGGTTGAAGTTGACTTGTTTTGGTGGGAATAGACAAGTGACATCATGTCCATTATTGGGTCGAGAAAAAATGGTATCAGAGCCAGTTCATAGGTCTCACATATATAAAATTGAAGTCTAAGTAGAGTCTTGAGAATCGATACAGAGACGTATGTACTAATTTTCAAGAGGCTACAAGGATTGGTAGGAAACTTCCTTTTATCCATCTTTTCTTATCGTGTGTGGTTAATTTCGCTAGTGCTGAGTTGCCATATTTTATTTTGGCAAATGCCGAGGATCAGAGCTTCTTTTTCCAGTGGTAGAGAAGAAGCACTCCCCGAAAATGTTGTCGAGACCCCAACTAGGGGTAGAGGTAGGGCCCGAGCTAGAGGTCGTACTCGTGGAGCAGCACCGGTTAGAGATCGTGCCCATGGAGCTACACCAGCCAGAGGTAGAGCTAGAGAGGTGTCTCCTAAGACACATGTTGGAGCTTCATTTTTTCAGGAGACTTTGTTGAGGATGCTTGGTGTGTTAGAGAACCTTTCTCTGGGGGGGCAGATCCCAGGTCAGCAGCAAACTCCAGGTGTTCATGTTTAGGTGGGCTAGCCACCAATGGTTCCTGCACCAGCTGTTGGTGCACAGATTGCTCCTCAGGCTATTTTGACAGCGGCAGATCATCCATGCTATGAGAGGTTTCAAAAGATGAAACCACCCCAGTTTCAGGGTGGTAAGAGTGAGGATGCTCATGAGTTCCTGACCTTGTGCCATGAGATGCTTGAGGCAGTGGGTATGGTTGATGCTCGTGGTGTCCAATTTGTTGTACTTCAGCTTCGTGGTCGCACCAGAGAGTGGTGAAGGACTTTTGTGAGGTCTAGACCAGTTGGATCTCTTCCGGCAGAGTAAGATGTATTTTATAATGATTTCTAGGACCACTTCATTCCTTGGAGAGTAAGGGAGGAGCGTCTTCTGAGATTTGAGAGCTTAGTTCATGGCAGTTTGTCTGTGATCGAGTATGAGATCTCAATATATGTTGTATTGTGAATCGATACAAAGTAATATCTTGTCGATGATATTTTTGATACAATATAACACAATATTGTAAAATATTATGATAATATAAATTCTACGTCTATTAAAGCATGCTGGAGTAGAATAATTATCAAGTGAAAAGTAGAATGATACATCTTGATAAGCGTAAAGATTATTTGACTTGTAGTCTAGATATTAGAAGATGTCATACATTTAATATTGAATAGTTGTCACTTGACAAAATTGATATGAAAAAATCTTAAGGATTTAAAATGCACGAAGCATATACAAGTTATTGAAAAACTTATTTATAATCCTCATATGTGTTAAATCAATCAAGAATCTCTTGTATTGTTATGCGAGTTAATAATTTGAGTTGAACTGTTGAAGAGTTTTCAAAAGGCAGTAGATTATTTGCATAAAGAGATTGAAGTGAGGAACTTGCAGAATCCTTTGATCATGAAGGATGATTCATAAAAGGAGATAGTTTGGAACACATTTCGCTAAAGATTTTCTACACACATTAGCTCCAAGAGAATGGTTATATCAATGTGCAAAAGATTCGTTCGAGTGACAATGTGGCTGATTTGTTCACCAAGTCTCTACCAACTACAACTTTCAAGAAGATGGTGCACAAACTTGGAATGTGAAGATTCAAGTCTCTGGATTGATGTTCTCATTACATGGAGTTAATACACACTACTCTTTTTCCCTTACGAGATTTTGTCCTATTGGGATTTCCTTGTAAGATTTTTAATGAGGCAACAATTAGATGTATATTATTAGATATGTGTACTTACCTTTACTAGAGTTTCTTTTTTCAAAGTTTTTTAGTAAATGTTTAATGAGGCACATCATCTACGAGTTAGACATTCAAAGGGGAGTGTTATAAATATAGTGAATGTTTATCTTTAAGAGAAAATTTAGAAACGCTAACTTTGGGACCAAGTCAATTTTCCTCTATAAATAGAGGGGTTTTCTTTATGGTAAAATCATCCAAGAGAAATAATAGGTCTTCTTTTTTCTCTCTACTTTCTTCTCATTGTTTTATATAGTTTCATGACAAAAAATGATTATTTTTTTTTAAAAATAATCTAATAGATAAGAGAAAAAACTGAAATGTAGTTATAGCTAAACTCATATCCAATTGCAACTATCTGGACGAGGGATATGACCCTTTTTCTTCTTCCTCCTAATAATAACTTATAATTTAATTAGGGGTATTGAATTGTAATATATCTGCAATTAGGGATATTAGTTCACCATAAAACTATACCGTCAAAATTCATTAAATCTCACAGCAATTATTAAATTATTATTTTTTAAGCTTCATAATAATTGCAATTAATTTGTGTGTATATAATATAATATAATAAATAAAAGGAAAGCTTCAAAGTGCAAAATTGGATTACCATTTTACCCCTACACTAAATTAGAATATTATTGTCACGACCCAAACCTATACCCTAGACGTGGCTGGCACTCAAGAACCATTGTTGGTCCCCAAGCGAACCCTCATCATGGCTGAATACAAGCGGAAGACTAACTCAAGCATACAAAGCTTAACACTGAATAAAGTTCAATAAACTCAAATACTCAATCTTTTTAAAAGTTTGTACAATACTCAAAATAAAAGTAAATACAGAAACTCCTCAACTCTGTCTATCTATGAAGCCTCTACTATTACAGAAGGATATCGGGACAAGACCCACGACATCTCTAAACTACTAACTGTAAGATAAAGGTGGAGTCATCTGGAATATAAGGTGGCTCACCAAAGCTGACTGGAATATCACATGACCTCAACGAAACCCATGTTGATGATCTTGAATACCTATATCTGCATCATGAAACGATGCAGGCCAAATGGCTCGGTACATGGAATGTACGAGCATGTAAGGGGAATCATAATGCATAAACATAAGCTTGAATTGATGGAAAAGAAACATACTTACCTCTTCTCAACTCACTAAACTCAACCCAACTCAATGAAACATGGTTCAACTTAACTCAAAGAAAATAGGGCTTAACTAAATAATAAGATATTCAACTCAGGATACTCAACTCAAGATAAAGCAACAATAAAATATGCAATATTTGTAAAGCTATTAAAACAGCAGATCACAACTCAATGTATTGAAGAATACAATAATAACTCAGCTTGTATATAAAAATACAATATAACTCTATGGGAGATTCTTTAACCGACAGCCATCATTATGAGCTATGTGATGATACATCGTCAAGCCCACGCTACCAAAACTGTCCTATACTTTGTCGGGGTATAGAACCTACCACTAAGTGGATCCACTAAGCTATGCTTAAAAGCAATAAGGAATCATCTAAAAAGTATGACCCTTTACCGATGTTGGCATACATGGTTTATGAGGACTTTGAGTTGTCTGAACTCGTCCCCATATCGGTGCTCAATACTACTCCCAATAATATATACTCGTGCTCATATGTTTAAAAACATAACTTTTCCTCTGATTTGAGATAATTGCTCAAACTACCCTCTTAAAAGAGGTAACTGCTCTTGAAATATCTTTTGAACTCATAACTCATTTAGAAATCAAAGTTTCTCTTTTATCAATGTAAAAATGGATATCTTTGGGAATACTTAGTTCCCTTATACTCTTACTCAATTCATATTTGAAAACTCTTTCTCAAAACATATCAAAATCATATTTTAATATGATCATTGATGACTCGGGAAGTCATACTACATAAATATTGATGGTATATCTAGATACCATATTGCTTAAGCATTGATGGCATAACTAGATTCCATACTGCTTAAACATTGATGACATAACTAGATACCATACTGCTTAAACATTGATGGCATACTCTATCGTCATACTTATCACATTTTAGAAACACTTTTCTCAAAACTCATCTTTACTTTCTCAAAACTCAGTTTAAGAACTCAAGTGTTGGCTTTAAAAAAAAATCAAAATTTATAACTCAAAATAGGGTTCATGCTGAAATATAGACATGAACATATCAACTCTAGGATCTCAATAACAATATAGAAACTCAATAATTAGGAATAGAATTATTAAAAGAAACATGAACTCAAGAACTCAAAATCAACTTATCTCAAGAATACTCAAATTTAGGAAAAGAATCCTAGATTACTCTTTTACTGATCTGAAAGTAGATGTAGGGCATGAGGATGAACTAGTACAACACTATGATAGCCTTACATACTTGGAAGAACAAGGTTCTTGAAGAATCTTGAAAAAGAACTTGATTAAAAGCCTTGAAACCCTAGCTTGAAGGTAAACGATCAAGAAAACCTTTCTTGAGATTCTTGAATTAGTTTCTTGAAATCTCTATGGCCAAGAATTATGATTTTCATTAGTGATTCATAATTGTATGGAGGAATTTGAGTTGAAAAGAATGGAATTCTTGGAGAAAGACTTACCTTGAAGAAGAATCTTGAAAGAGATTGAAAGAATCTTGAATGGAGTTTTCTACTTTGATTTTTCCTTAGGGTTTTGCCCTAGGGTGTCACGCCCCGAGCCTACACCCTGGGGGGGACTGGCACTCGAGAACCATTGTTGGCCCCAAGCGAACCCTTGGTCTGACTTAACTTATAGCGAAAGACTTAAATAATAAGAAACAACCTCAAAAGATAACTCTTGCAATAACTTAAATTGTCTTAAAAGAGCATTCGACTAGCCAAAATGAAAACTCAATGTCTTAATATAAACAACTGAAAATGGAAAGACCAGAGAACTATAACTATATGTCTATGAAGCCTCTAAAAACAATGAGGGATGTCGGTACAAGACCCCCGATCATCCTAACAACTGAAATACTAAAACAATGTAAAAGGGATCCTCCGGAAAGCAATGAGGTGCTCCACTGGATCAACAGGGCGCTGAATGTTGATCCTGGTTACCTGTATTGCATCATAAAATGATGCAGGCCAAATGGCATCAGTAAATTGAATGTACGAGCATGCGAGGAGAAAACTAAATACGACATAAGCTTGAAATGAATTTAGAAAGAACAGTTACCTCAGCTTTACTCAACACATGGATATTCAACTCAAATGTCGAATTAAACGATAGTATAGGTGCAGTTTATATAAACCATTTAAAATAGTAAGAAACAACTCAATATACATATATAATAAAGTAATATAACTCTATGGGAGTTTCTCTAATCGACAACCATCACTATGAGCTATGTGATGATACATCGTCTCGCCCACGCTGCCAGGATTGTCCTATAACTTGCCGGGATATAGAACGCCTCAAATAAGTGGATCCACTAGTCTATGCTAAAAAGCAGTAAGGAATCATCTAAAAAGTATAACCCTTTCTACCCATGATGGCTACATGGTTTATGGAGACTTGAGTTATTATGAACTCGTCCCCATATCGGTGCTCAATATTACTCCCAAAATATATCAACTCATATGTTTTAAAACAAACTCTTTATGTGATTTGAGGTAATTACTCAAAAAGCTTATCTCTTAAAAGAGATAGAACTCAAAACTACTCATGAAAACTCAGTTGGAAATCGGTGTTTCCTCTCATCTTAAATGTGAAAAAACATTTGCTCTTTGGAAGTACTTAGTCCCCATATTTCATTTTTAAAAAAATGAACTCGACTCTACTCTTTCTCAACTCAATGCTTAGGTCTTTAAAACAAGTTTAAAACGATTGTACAAGACTTTGGAAAGATTCTAAGAACTCTCTTGACTTGACTCTTAGCTCTTCCTTGAATTTGATTTATGGATTCAAGGATCATGATCTCGTGTTATAAGTGATATCATGATGTTTAGACGTACCTTAGAGTGTAGGAATCAACTAGGAAACATAGGAACGATTTAAGGGAACTCAAACTGAAAGAAGTGGGAAAGGGTAGAAGACCTAGCGTCCCTGGCGCTCTGATTGGCGCAAGGCGCTAAAGGCAAAACTTTAGAACCTAGGTTGGGGCGCACTGGCTGGCGCGGCTCCCCAGAGTCCAAACCAAAGAATCTGATGTGGGGGGCTTTGAGTGGCGCGGCGCCCCACCGCCTTTCCCTAGAAAATCTCGATTTTTCTTGCTCGTTTTTCAACTCTACACCCTCTAGATTCAATTAGTTTCTTCCCCAAACGCTTAGAATCGAATACACAACCAAGGTATACAAGAACGCACTCAAAAACAACCTTAAATCTCATCAAATCACCTCAAGAACTCCTCCAAAACTCAACAATCAAGATTCAAACGAAACTTCAACAAAATTCATCAAAAACTCATAACCTTTTCTTTCAAGAACATAAATACGCTAAATTAAATCATGATTGGCGCGTGGGTGAACTAACCCAACACTATGTGATCTCACAAATCTCATAGGGATCAACCCTTGGCGAAATCGATGAGCTTAACTTCAAGAACGCGACGAATCCTTGCTTCTTCTCCTCCTTTCTCCTCTTCTTTTCTCTTCTCTCAAAACCCTAACTTAATTTTGTAAAGCATAAACTGAACCAATTCAGTTTAGACCCCAACTTAATTACCAAAAATGAATTTAATTAATTGGGTAGCGAAAATACCATAATACCCTTCTAAAATCTGGTTTTGACTTTCCTTATCTTGACAGCCAACTTTGAATGGCCATATCTCCCTCATACGAATTCGAAATCGAGCAAACTCGGTGGCATTAGAAAGATACTTCAAGCATCATTCTTACGGTATCTGGTAGAACACCTAACTCATTCTGAGCTAGGAGTTATGGTCGTTTGAAGTTGACCCAAAACTCATGCTTGGCATAATTTTGTCAACTTTCCAAATTTGATTATTTCCAAAAATGGTTTCTTCCAGATTCAAGTTCTTTCAAATAGCGAGGTGTTACATAGGATTTGAGAGAGAAGAGAATGATGGATTAAAAGATGAAAATCTGATTGTTTTGAGCCTTTTATTAGTCAAAAAATTCGTTTAGGGTTTTCTTGGAGGTAAAAAGAAAAAACAAAGCTTTTTAATGTTTTCCCATCGGCTAATTCGTAACAGCACTGTATCAGGTTACTAAAATAGTCATAACTTTTTACTCAAAAATTGGATTGACGCGAAATTGATGGCGTTGGAAAGTAGATTCAAATACCTTTAATTTGATAGGTTACAGGCCACGTAACTCTTTGTATTCTAAGAGATATGGTCATTTGAAATTGACCCAAGTAAAATCTTACATCAAAACTTAATCGATAAGGAAACTTCAAGAACACTTATCAAGAACTCATCAAGAAATTACATTGCTCAATATTTATGGATAGATTCGTAAAAGAAACTCATGATTGGCGTGTGGGTGAACAAACCCAACACTATGGAAGCTTAATTACATACCTCAAAGAACTAGGTTCTTGGCGAAATCTTGAATTTCTTGAACGAATGCTTGAAACTTTGAATTTTTTCTCCTCTTGAATCTTCTCTCTAAACCCTAAACGCTTTGGGGATGAATGAAACTGATTCTAATCAGTTTAGACTCCTAAAACCTAACTAAAAATGTTTAAATCTGATTGGGTAAGGAAAATACCAAAATAACCCTCATATTTTTGGGTAACTTTTCTTATTTGGACAGCCCGACTTCAAACGGGCATATCTCCCCCATACGAGCTTAATGAAAGAGGATTCTAAGACGTTTCATTTGATATCTTATGGGTCTCCTAACTCAATTTGTGCTAAAAGTTAATGGTCATTTGAAGTTGACCCAAAACTTAAAAGAACTATGGAATGACTTGAATGAATTCTCTTTAATTCTTTTTTGAACTCAAGGTGCTATATCTAGTGACCTTAACACTTAAGAAAAATTTAAATTCCTTGGTAAAAACTTACTTACTACGAAGGATGGTTCAAGTCTTAGCTCAAAAAAATTTCTAGGGTGTTACAATTATAAACCATCTAATTAATTATCATCTATATCATAATAATTAAAAATCTATACATAATATAAAGCTACAAAAAAAATAGTGATGTGACATCTCTTTGGTCAAGAATCCAATTTATCTTTTTTTTCTCCTTTTTAAAAACTTTTTCTCTCATTTCTTTTAGTTATTTTATTTTGTAAAATAATCTCCTTAACTGATGATACCTCTTCAATTACATAAATTTGAATCTTATTGGTAATATTCATAACTTCAAGTCTTTCATATTCATAACCTCCAATAATTTATTCATCTATCTATAACTTATTTTATTTTCATTTTTTTATATAAATAATTTATTACCCTGTTTTAGAAATGGGAGTTGGGATGTTCTAACATTGCTACATGCAGTTGTACAAAATGTAATAGAAGTTGTACTTTTTAAGGATAACTTGGTAATTTAATTTTTTTCAAAAAATATTGCTTCAATGACAACACGTGTGTTATAGATGTAACAACAACCTTTATCGTATATTTTTCTTCTTCTACATACTACTGGAGTGTAGCAAATTGTCGAACCTTTTCCATTATCACAGTAATTTTTTTGTCATTCTCTCTATTTTCGCCATCCTGTGATTCATGTCTTCGATATCTTATAGATCCAATGGATTTGTTATTGTTGTTGTTTTAGTTCTGTAATACTTTGAACCGCAAAAAGAAGTTCTGTAAAACTAAATTCGGTGAAGGCTATTATGAAATTTCTTGAGCCTTTGATTTTTTGTAAATTGATTTCACATGCATTCATTGACTTGCATTGAGAAAAATTCAATGAGAATAGAGCAAGGCTATGTCAAAAAGAAAAACTCAAAACTTGGTAATTCACTTATATTTTGCCAATTATTTAGGTTACCTCTCTGCTTATTTATTTATTTATTTTATCTAATACTAAGTACATTAGCAAGCAAATTTTTCTAATTTGACCATTTAACTGAAATAAGAAACAATTGAGCATTAGTGGAGAGGAAGCAATGAGATTGATGAAAATCATGGAGAGGAAGCTGAATAGTGGATCACTAGACGTCATCTTTGAATTTCTGATCTTTTAAACATCCTGGCATTTCGAATATTTATGTTGCTTCAGCTTTTGTTGATCAGTATATATGTTATATGTTTTGATTTGTAGTTTGATGTTCAAGTGTTCTATTCCATGTCCGAGAAGTATTTCGTGTCGTGAAATATATTTTTAATGGGTGCTCGAGGTACTAAAACATCATGCGACAATAATACAATATAAATCAAATCAAATGCAGTCGTCAAATCTCTAACATATTTAATAATTTATGGTGGCACCTTTCCAGCTAGCTCAAGTCATCATGAAATTTTAAAGTTATACGTCCTCTTTAAAATCATGGTGACATTTTGAAACTCTGTAGCTGATTTCGTATGAGTTTTTTTTCAAATTAATTTACTCATGTTTTTACGAATATGTTCATAGGAGACTCATTTATCAGAGTGACCTTCTTATACATAGCATGAGAGGAGAGAAATCCAATGACTACATTTTACTGTTTTGTGCTTTGATATAGCATGATTAATAGACCAACTGAATTGTGCCTTTTGTTTTCTCCTGCAAATGAAGTATATGGTCTATATTCAAGTATGAGAAATTTTCTGTTGATTTTGGGATTCTCTATCTGGTTACAATAAAGAAAGAAGTTGTCCTTCACGTTGATGATTACCAAGAAATTTTATCAAAGAAACTAGGAATTCTTTATAGCTATTAGTATAACCATTTTCACGATTTACACCTACCATAAAAGTAAGATTTGACTATGGTGCCACGATCTTCATCTTTATGTTTAGCTTAGTGTCAATATCAGTCTGTCGCATTAATGAGTTGGCTGAATTGGCTCATGAAAGGGTTTTCACTATCAGATGCCTGAAATCCATTGATGTGGCTACACAACCAGTTGTCAAAGGATTATTTGTGTTGATTTCGTAAGTAATCATTCTTTCAAGTTGATGATTTTTGTTTTTTACTTTTCACACAAGTCATATTAATCACTCAATTTAATTTCTGGAATTACCTTGCACCTGTCAGCGTAAGCTTGCTCCCTCAATTATTTTATTGTTCTGCTTTGAGGGGAAATGACATAACTGCTTAATCATATTGCAGGAGGCTGGTGGTGAGCCTCTAAGGGGTTCTATTGGCTGGGCTATTGAAACTTATAACTTC
Organism: Solanum acaule; assembly: GCA_036250505.1. Taxonomy (NCBI): domain Eukaryota; kingdom Viridiplantae; phylum Streptophyta; class Magnoliopsida; order Solanales; family Solanaceae; genus Solanum; species Solanum acaule. The sequence continues at coordinate 17,983 of JAJOOR010012882.1, forward strand.
GGTTCCCTGAAAATTTTAGTAAAAAAGATGAATGCAGAAGGTGCTGCTTTACAGGGTGGTAGGTCTCCCTTCCTTTTCTTGGCACTTTGTTGGTCACCTTATGTTCCTGCGAATCAAGCTCAGAATTGTAACTTTTATTTATTTATTTTGAGCTTGCATTTATGTTTGCAGTGGCTTGCTGTGGATAAAGCGTCTGCTGGTTGAAACCACTGCAAATCAGGTTATTTATCCTATATTATCAGATAGATATATATGTTCTGTTTATCCTAAATTAATAGACAGTTGAGTGTCATCTTCAACAAGTGAAGTTGATTCCTACATTTTTCTGCCTTAACTCGAAGGTTATTATCTAATAAAGTGCGAAAAGAAAATGCGGAAGACTGTTTATTTCTTGATTGCCTAGAAATCTTAAAGTTGTAGACTAAATAATTTGACCTTTCGTTCATTATAAGCTGCCACAATAGCGAGATTATTTATGTTAATTGATGTTGTCTTTGCGCCAGCTGAGTTTTCGTCTTAGGTTAATGAACTTTTTTAACCGGTCTTTAGGATTATTTGCATTCCCCGCCTCCTTGGTCTGTCAGCAGTCTTTTGTCTACACCATACAGGCCAGGCTTCACCTGTAGATAGGTTTTTATTTTTGTCTTTTTTTGGCTATCCTTTTTATATAGGGGATTGCAAAAGGATGTTGGTATATGTTTCTGTAATTGTTGCTTGTCACGTTGCCTTGTGAATTATGATAGGGATTATTTTTGGGATTATTTTTGGTTTCTAAAGGAGTAAATCGGTACCTCTTCTGGGTATAGACGTTTAGGAACATACATACTACCTGCAGATGATTTGATTATTATGTTACAGTGTTTTAGTACCCAGACATCATATGTCTACAATGTTGTGATACTATTCATGATATAATACTACCAATCTTTTTCTTCTAAAGCATGAGTGACACTCATTTCTGCACATATAACAGGCAACGAAAGTAGTTCATTTCTCGGATTATCCAAGTTTATGATTTGAGGATTAGATAAGCAGTATTATTAGGTATTGCTGCTGTTATTTTGTTTTGGATATGTAAAATGCATGTATTACTCATGAAGACATTCTTCATTATAAACTTAAATACTTATTCTAACATATTTTTTCGATATAGCTACAATTTTTATCATTGCATATCTTCAAGCTAAGTAATCACCACTTTAAAATGTAAATTGTTGGGCCCGTGCGTGCACGGACATCACTATCTAATTTAGTATAAACTAACTAAGACATAAAGAAGGTGATGTGACATTTATCTTTTTATTACTAATTCTTTTTTACATTTTTCCTATATTTTCAATTTATGTACTATAATATTATAAAAACTCGAAAGTCTCTTTTACATTTTTCTTAATTATGATAAATATGGCATGTTAAAAGTTGTGGGGGAAATGAAGAGGTATTATAGACAATAATACAGTAAAACCTCTATAAATTAATACTCGGTAAATTAATAATCTCTCTAAAGTAATATTTTTCTTCGGTCCCGACTTGGACAAATAGGAAAAATCACCAATTTCGATAAGATAATAAGATAATATATTTCCAGAAGACCCCTATATAAATATATAGTCTCATTAATATCATAAATTAATAATTCTTTAAAGAGAAAATACATAGAAACCCCATTAAACTATGACTCTTTTTTGAAAAAGGCATTTAAACTTTACGGGGATCCTAATACACCCCTAAACTAGTTTAAAGTGAAATTATTGAACCCTTTTTTGGAATTTAATACAGAGAGTGTATAACACTCACTTGTAGAGCGTGAAAACTAAAAAAAATATGATTAAACTCTTTCTTGCAATATTTTTTATTAAATATATAAATAATCTTTTATTTGAGTGTTAATTTTTTTTTTCTTTCTTCTCCTTCCTACGCTTCACCATTGTCCATTGAAGGAGACAATGGCTTCGAGGTGTTTTTTTCTTCTTTTTCTTTCTTTTTTCTTTCTCTTTCTCATTCCGTTTTCCATTCAAATTGGATTTTGATAGAGATTCAGTTGTAACTGAATAACACAACTTCAGTCCATCAATAAAATGTTTTTTTAGTTTGGTCACCGGCAAAAAGTTTCATTGACAACTAGCTGATTTCCTTTGCGATAGCGACGATGAACGATTTATTGTTTCATCCTCAGATTTCTACTACTCCTTCTTGGGCCGGTGGGGATGAGAAGCGCCGGAAAAATGATGCGAAGAAAAAATCATAATTCAAGTGACTTCTGATCATTAACGAGGCTGAAATCATGTTCAAACCAACCAAAAATTATCTCATATGAGCCTGAAGAGAGAATTTATGTTTTTCCAAATACAACCCATGTTGATTTAGAGCAAAAATCACAAAAAGAAATTTTAATTTGAAAAAAATTAATTTGATAGCAGATTTGATTTCCCAATTTCAATTTTGATTTGGTGATAGACAAAATGAAAATGATGTTGTGGCAACAAGATTGTCAGCTAAGAAGACCAAAGGCTGAGGTTAAGCAGAATTGAAGAAGGAATTGAAAATATCTAATTAAAACTAAGAAAGAAAAAAAAACATAAATAAAAACAAAGAATAGAAAATTATATAAAATTAACACGTGGCAAGCAGTAATTGGTGCGTGCATTCACTTTCTTTCTTATAAGTGGGATTGACCCAAAAATGGGATATTTATATCACTTTTAAATTGTTCAATGGGGTACTAGGACCCTTGTAAAGTTTGAGTGTCTTTTTAAAAAATGTGCTATAGTTGAATGGGGTAATTATGTATTTTCTCTTCTTTAAAAGTAAAAATATATCTAAGACAATTTAGTGAAATATAATTTTATTGTGTTCTGTTTTTTCTTAAAATTTAAATTTAGTTGAAGCTCATTTCTAACTTTTCTTATTGCAAATAAAAAAATAAAATAACTTTTCTTATTGCATCTAAGAGCTTTGGTGTTGTCTTTTCGAACTGCACCATAAAATTGTGAAGAGTTCTAGATGCGATAAGTGTTTCTTTACGTGTAACTGGTTCCAAAGGTATAGTATCATCTTCAACTTCATCATCAACATTGTTTTTCCGATGGTATCCACATTTCTTCTAAGCTCTGGACCTCTGAACATGTATCACTTTCACCCGGATAATATATCCAACATGTTATTGACATTCATTTTATTGTGGTAACCAAGATCATTAGTCATGACCTCAAGTTCATGAATGACGTTTTCACAAGTGGGTTCATTCAAATTCTTTGAGATTGCATCCTTCGAACGAATTTTACAGTGTCAAAAATAATTTGTTATTGTCCCTTGCTGAACATTTGTTGTCCAAGCAGGGATTGCAAAATTGATAACATCCAAAACAATATTCTTTGTTGGATCAATTTATCCCACTTCATAGCCTTCTAATATCCTACGATAAAATCTGTTATGATAATACATCTTGAAAACTCTTATTATCTCAGCATCATAAGGTGGCAAGAAAAACAATTCAACATTTTATAGTCCTTCAATATTTCTATTATGGGCATCTACCATAAGCAAAACTCGTCTACCATGCATTTTGTGGCCAAACCAACGAATATATTCATCAAAAAGCACACTTGTCATCCATGCTCTTTTGTTTGCACGATAGTAACAATTCAATAAATATGATACATAAATTAGTAAGATACAATGATTTTGATGTATTCGTTGTACTTTATGTATAAAAAAAAAAATTATATGAACTCAATAAATATGATACATAAATTAGTAAGATACAATGATTTTGATTTAATCAAAATTAACCTTCATTAAATCTCAAACCATTCTTTAAATTAATAAATAATAATTTATCAATTAAATAATATCTCTATAAAATAATAAAATTTTATGGTCCCACCTATATTAATTTATAGAGGTTTTACTGTATAATTAATAATAATGTACATGACATTATGGCTAATAGGTTAGTTATTTTAAGAGTTATAAATGACAATGAAGGGCCATCATATACAATATTTCAATACTAAAAAGATTGGCCATTTTATAATCTTGTGAGGTACATTGGTTACTTCAAAAGCATATGCAGTTGGAAGTTACAAAATTTTAGAGTAGGCATTGAATTTTGCTCATAATCCAGTGTTGAGGGGATGGATGGTACATGCACAACCGTATACTTGATCTTTTCACTTTCGTGCCTAATAGATTCCTTCATTTATTTGTATTTTAAGCTCTATATATGAATATGTACTATTTGTATTTTAAGCTTTTTATATAGATGTGTACCATGTGGTTTTTCTCCTTCCTGGCTTTTATTTTTATAATAAAAATTGCACTATTCTAACCTTGAGGTAGTTGTAACATGGAGTTAACATGTAGCATGTATATAACGATGATCTAAAGAAATTTATGCTATTAGAATTTCGAATTGGTGTATTTTTGGTATTTTAGCAATTGAATTTTATTATTTTTCACTATTAATTTTACTTTTTGTAAAGAAATTTCCTTTTGTGCGCTCATGAATGCACTAAGTGGTAAGTTAGCACCAAAGAATTGGGTGCAATGGATGGGGCTACGCTTACCAGTTAGTTTTTGGCAAGTTTAATATAGATGGTATATCACTGAATAGTCTCCGAAATAGAAAAATTAGCAAAAAAAATATACTTATACCGACTCTACACAATTTAGCATGGGATATTGTTGTGACAAAAAGATGAAAACGAAAATCTAAAATAAAGAACACCAAGTTTAACGTGGAAAAATCCTTCAAAACGAAAGTAACCACCACGGGATCGACAAGATCCGAATTGCTTCACTATAACAATAAGAGAGTTACAAATATTCTTCTAATGGCTACACAACAAGTGCCAAAAGAGAACAAACAATAGCTACACCAACAAAAGATAAATAGAAAGAAACACCACCCAAACCCAGCTGCTGTTCGGGACCTAAAACAGGATCTTGCTGACTTTGGAATCCGATCTCCACCGTTCAAATCAACCACCAAGATGTCAGGAACACTCAGTACAAATTTCAGCCCGATCCAACGGTTAGTTAATCGGAAAACATGATCTGAAGGTTGCTGGTCGGAATAAAAGACTGCAGCAAAAGAATCCTTTTTTCTTCTCTCTTATCTCTTGTTGAAAGCTTTCTCAAAAACTTCTCTTATGTCCTAATGTCTTTCAAAGACAATATTAATGAGCAATCTGAATTATTCTCTCAAGACCATCCTCTAATTATAGAGTTGTGTTTTTCCTTACAAAGCCAAAACCAACTCCAAATAGGATTACTATTCCAATCCTTTTCCTAATAGAATTGGAAACCAAATAAAGAGAATAATTCCAATCATTTTTCAAGTAGGATTATGCCATGGGCCTTTGGCTGGAACATGGGCAATAGCCCAACAAACTCCCCCTCCAGCCAAGGGGGCAAATGGACTTCAAGTGGAGGAACTCTTGACAGGCTTCATGCCTACCGCACTTCTACAAAACTCATGCTTGTCTACGATCACCACTTTTGTAAGCATATCTGAAGGATTGTCATCAGTGTGTATCTTCTCAACCTCAAATAATTTCTCCTCCAGGGCCATTCTAATCCAATGATATTTTCTACTAATATGCTTGGACTTAGAATGAAAAGTAGAGTGTTTGGTGAGATAAATAGCACTTTGATTATCACAAAATAAGACAAACCTTGATTGTTCAAAATCAAGTTCTTTGATAAACTCCTTCATCCAAAGCAATTCTTTGGCACCTTCAATGATGGCAATATATTCAGCTTCTGTGGTAGATAGAGCTATGCACTTCTGAAGTCTTGATTGCCAAGAAATAGCTCCCCCTCCAAAAGTGATCAAATAACCAGAAGTGGATTTTGAGTTATCAAGACTCCCTCCCAAATCAGAGTCTGTGTAGCATACAAGTTCAGACTTGCCACTACCAAAGCACAACTCCATATCTGAAGTACCCTTCAAATATCTTAGTATCCATTTCACTGCAACCCAATGTTCTTTTCCAGGATTGGAAAGAAATCTGCTAACGGTACCAACAGCATGTGCAATATCTGGTCTAGTGCAAATCATAGCATACATCAAACTACCAACCGCGGAAGAGTATGGAATACTTAACATCTCATTCTTCTCTTCATTAGTAGATGGACTTTGGGTCGTACTCAACTTAAAGTGTTTAGCAAGAGGTGTACTAACCACTTTTGTCTCTGTCATGTTGAACCTCTTGAGTACTTTCTCAATATACTCCTTCTGGGATAGTGATAACTCTTTCTTGTGTCTATCTCGATGAATTTGTATGCCTAAGATCTTCTTTGCTGGCCCCAAGTCCTTCATCGCAAACGATTTGCT
>JAJOOR010012883.1:0-29675 GCA_036250505.1 Solanum acaule
TTGAAAGTATCTTCGTGTGTGAAGAAAGTTTTTAATTCCTTATGGTTTTGGTGTCTATGCGATGAATGAATGCTAAGAGGCTTGTATTAGACCTCTTCGAGGTCGAGTACGCCGGTTACGACTAGGGGGTGCTCTTGGGTCGTGACACTAGCCCTAAGTGAAGAACCAAGGAGGCCTTCATGGTCCATGGTCCTTCGCACGGTCCGTGAAGTGGATCGTGGGAGGGGGTTACCCAGAACCAGTAGCACTGGCCAAGAACCACAACCTACTTGACGGGTTGTGGTCCCAACGACGGACCGTCAATGGTGTCGTGGTCAGCCCTCGTCAGCTTTTAAGTTAGGGTCATTTTGGTCTTTTTCTCTACGAATTAGGCATTTAAACTACGACGTTTAATACCTAAACTACGTTGTTTTACTCTGTTTAAGCCTAATAATTTAGTCAGAACCTATCAAAAACCTTTATTCCTAAAAATCACCAAACTTAGAGCAAAAAGATAAGAAAGAGGCGCCAGTTTTCTCAAGAACACGCAGCAAGTTTTCTTCAAGTTTCTGCCCCGAAATTGAAGGATTTCTCCGTAGATTTCATCACCAGGTATGTGGGATTTCACTAGTGGATTCATTTCATCCACTAGGTCCCTAGAATTCAGTCAGACTCTTGGTTCTCCATATTTTGTTTAGACCTAGGGTTTCTAAATCCTTGGATAATTGTTGTCATTTAGTTGCTATAGTATTCTAATTCAAAATATCATGATTTCTTGGAAACGTTGTTTAGTTCCTTGCATGAAACTCAGAACCCTAGTTGTGTAGATTCTCTTTGTTCATGAATTACATTTGTCAGGTTAGTTAAACATATAACCATGCTTCAGATTTAGAATGTTACATTATCAGTATATAAATGTGCATTTTCAGTTAGCATGTCAGTATTTTTGAACTACTCAGTATTTCAGTTACATTTCAATCATATACATATTCAGTTGGGAGTAGACTTAGCACCGAGATTGACAAGGGTTCAGCGTACCCTCATAGTCCCAGAACTACGTGCCCCCGTAAGATATAAGTCCCCTCAGTGGGTATCAGATTTAGTGATCACGCCATTCATGCCTTTATACCCCTGGCAAGGTATATTGGGTCCTCTCGATGGGGTGTATACATCGGACTAGACATGCTTTCATTTCAATCTTTACATTTCAGTTTCCAGTTTTTTTAGAGTTAGTTCGGGGGCATGTCCCAGCAACTCAACTTCGTTAGAGGCTTTTTCAGGCATAGTAGTAGTATCAACTTGACTTGTTAAGTTGATATTTCAGTGTTATTAATCTCTTAGTATGTTTTATACATTCAGACTAGTTGGGTTTTTCCCATTTTCTAGTTATCTATTTTTTAACTTCCGCATAGTATTTGTCTTAATCAATATTTTTAGTGTGCTTATGATATGCCAGGCTCAGGTTAGCTTGGGGTCATTCATGATCCTAGGTCCCGTGTTACGTCAAGGGAGCAGCCTCGGGGCGTGTCAAACTTGGTATTAGAGCATTAGGTTTAAGAGTCCTAGGATGTTTGAAAGCCGTACTAAGTAGAGTCTTTTTCATGGGTGTGAAGTACACCACATCTATGAGGGGGAGGCTGCAAAGTGTTTTAGGAAAAACTTCACTTTCTTGCTATTCTTATCGTGCGTAAGTATGATATCCTTTCTATTTCATCGTTATGCATTTCAGATCATGCCTCCTCGTAGAGCTAACACACAGAATGCTAACAACAAAAAGGCCAGAACAAGGAATTATGAGTACTCACAGCACAAGTCAGATGATGGGAATCACTCACAGTTTTAGTAGAGGTCTACAGCCCCAACACCTTCATCAGTTTATGCTCCAACCCGATGTTCGACATGATCAGAAGGGTAGGGCATCATGCTCTAGGTCTCAAGGGAGTGCTTTAGGTAACAGGACGTACCCAACTTGTCCAAAATGTGGTAAAAACCATCCTGGCGAGTGTCTTGCAGGCAAGGAATGGTGCTTTGGGTGTGGTTAGTCTGGCCATAGGTTAAAGGATTGCCCTTCTGTTAGGCAGGGCAAGGAGGTAACAACAATAGGGCTCAATCTACAGCTCCAGCAGCACCAGCAGGTCGCCCAACTCAGTAGGGTACTTCATCTGGTATAGGTGGTAGTCAGCGCCAGAACATGTTTTATGCTCTCCAGGCTCGCCAGAACCATGAAGATTCTCCTGATGTGGTCATTAGTACGTTACGAGTCTTTTATTTAGATGTTTATGCATTGTTAGATCAAGGGGTTACACTGTCTTTTGTAACTCCTTATATAGCAGTAAACTTCAGTGTCAGTCCAGAAACTCTTTCAGAACCCTTCTCAATCTCTACTCCAGTTGGTGACCCAATTATAGCTAGGCGGGTATACAAAAATTTCCCTGTCACAGTCTCTCAGAAAGTCACCTCAGCAGATCTTGTAGAGTTAGAAATGGTAGATTTTGATATCATTCTAGGAATGGATTGGTTACACTCATGTTATGCCTCAATCGATTGTAGAACTAGGATCGTTAGGTTTCAGTTTCCAAACGAGTCAGTCTTAGAATGAAAGGGTAGTAGTTCAGTGCCTATGGGTCGATTCATCTCTTTCCTTAAGGCTACAAAAATGATTTCCAAATGGTATATTTATCATCTTGTTCGGGTTAAGGATTCAAACTCCGAAACCCCAACTCTTGAGTCAATCCCAGTGGTAAATGAGTTTCCAGAAGATCTTCCCAGAGTTCCTACCGACATGGAAATCGACTTCGGAATAGATCTCTTTCCAGATACCCAGCCCATTTTGATTCCTCCTTATAGAATGGCTCCAACTGATTTTAAGGAATTGAAAGACCTTTTAGATAAGGGCTTCATCAGACCTAGTATCTCTCCATGGGGTGACCCAGTGTTGTTCATGAAAAACAAATATGGGTCTCTAATTAACGTTTCAAGGACACTTTATCTAATTCTAAGTGTCAACGATCGCTAGTCAGTATATAACCCAACTAAATGAGTTGGGGTTGAATCCCACAAGGAGTGGTACGTGTTTAAGATTCAATAGGAAAGTACAAATATGATCAAATCAGTCATAGGAATAGACATTATCAAGTAAAAATATAATTTAAATCAGGGGATGACATGAATGTCAAATAAGGGGGTTTTGGTTTCAATTATCAACTACAACAATAGAAAACAATACGAAAATGACAATAATGAGACGGGTTCTTGGGATGTGATTCGATTATACGCTAATGTAGACAAATGGATAATTGTAACTGTTAGGAAATAGCTAGTTATTAATGATTAAGCTAGACTATAGAGGAGATAAACTTTCTCTAGAACAATTTACCCCGAATCAAGTCGATTTCTCTCGAACATCGACAAGCATGCAAAATAAGAACATCCTACGCCTTGGTCCATCAACTCTCTCGAGCTGAATGTGTGAAAAAGGGTTTAGGATTCACTCTCTCGAGCTGAACCCATGACAACCCAATACCCACAGACCATCAATCAATAATCTTGATTTTAAAAGCTCTCTCTCGAGCAAGCCAAAAATACAAAGGTAGAACTGTATGTGCAACTATAATCCTTTAAATTAAACCACAATTACTGATTGAAATCACTTCTAAACAACATTTAAACTAACAATTAGCAATACCCATAAACTAAATCTTCCCATAATCACATAATCACACCCCAAGAATTGGGGCTTTAGCTAAACATTATAAAAAGATAAAAATCGTTACCAAATTGAATTTCCATCAACTGGGTAAGATTGATTTCGTTTTTGCAAAGGTACAAATTAAAGAATCTCAAAGACCCACTTCCAATTTCTCAAAAATGAAAAACTTCAATTCTTCAAAAAGCTAAGGAAAACTTGTCTCAATGCCCATAGTTCAAAAATTGTTCAAAGTATGATACTTAATAACTGATAAAAGCTCTCAAACTAAATGTTCAAAAACATATTTATAGTCACCAAAAATATGTTGCGAAGGGCCATTCGGCCCAGTAAGTCGGGCTTGCCGATCAACTCGGCGATCTGCCCTTTGGTTAATTCCATCGCCTTTTTTCCTTGGCCTTCAGCATCCTCGAGGTCGATAACTTTGGGCGATCTAATACTGCATCGCAAAACCACTCGGCGATCCGTCGACTACTCCTTTCTCTCGCCAACTTGATTTTCTCCTTCATGGCTTGGCACACTGGAACTTTAGGCGGTCAAGAGGTTGTTCGGTGACTTGCCAAGTGGACCTGGCGATCATCTGGCATACGTTTTTTCATTCTTTCAGCTCGCTTTGTTCGTTTTTGTAAATTAGTGTCCATGCTTTGTTACTCAATCCAAATACCTGGAAATCAAAGGTTTTACATTAGTTATTGGCACAAAATAAGCATTTGAGGACACTAAATCATTATGAATAAAGCTCTAAATGAGTCCAAATCTCGGACTCATCAACACCCCCAACTTAAACTTGTGCTTGTCCTCAAGTAAAACTCAAGTTCAGCAGTTAAAAAGGATGTCTCAAACAATGCTACACAAGACTCAATCATGAATGCACACAACAAGACTCAACTTACTCATGCAAGGATCAATTGTGCACTCAAAGATTCAAGTTGTGACCCACCATTACCAAAGATTCTCAAGTTCACAATACTTACTTCAAATGCAAGCTCAAGCTCAACAAAGGTACTCAAATTCCCTCACACAAAGATGATTCCACATTCACACACAATGGTTCTCCTGAATCACATACTACTCTCACACTCACAAAGATGAACACATGTATGACTCACCCATAAGTTGGCCCTTATTTTCCAATCAACACTTGTTTCAGCTCACTCAAGATCAAAAAGGTCTTTTCAAGTCTTGTAATGGGGCTAAGTGTAAATGTATGGTCATTTAGGCTTAGTGGCTCCTATCCTCATGAAATGAGGTATGAAAAAACATTTTTTCCCTTTTCTTCATCATTCTCATTCAAGCTCAAAATTCACTCCATTATTCACTTACCATGGAATATCGGACACCCCATTTCTTTTGCAACTTTTATTTCACGACTTTTTCATTCTTTTTCTTTTTCCTTCTTCTTTTTGTTCTCTCTTTTTTTTTGTATGGAGGGGTTCCATCTTTCTCAAAACCATGGATCAAGGAGGACTTCTTTGCAGTTCTTGATTTACCTTCTCTTTTCACCACACCCCCAACTTAGGCTTTTGGCCTAAGTTGGCTATTCAAACAAACCACAAATCATGAGGATTATGGGTGAATGGATAAAGAAAGGTCACAATTGCATCAAGTTTCTTCCAAGAAAAGGGTAAGGCTCAAAGGGTGTTCAAGCAAAGCTCACACACTCATCAGGTTGGCCACAAAAGAGGTATAATGTCAAGTTGTTTCACTCTTAAAAAATTTTACCTAAGATTATTTCAAGAGCTTGCATCACTTAGTCAACCGGACCAATAGGGAAACATCTAGGTGTCATCACATAAGGTTCACGGTAAGCTCATCACACAAGGCATTGGCACCAATATCAAACAAGACTCCACACTTTCGCTAGTGTGGAATGTTCATCACAAGAGACTCAATCCACTAATGCCTGCCATGGACGTCTTTGTCAGCGATGTCTGAATCACTAATTGTATAATCGTGTCTTCCAGATCTGGCAGGTCTCTATAGATGCTGTCCTCTCTCACCTCAATCTGCTCCTCATCGATCTCTGCCTCCAACTCATCAACTGCCGCATCATCTATCGGCACATCTCCGATGGTGACTAGAGGAATCTCATAACTGGCCGGGGCATCCATATCATCTGCTACCTCCAATAATGAAGTGAAGTCACTGGACTTCAAGTAGTTCACATCCTTCCTCATATCTGCAACCTCGGCTTTCAAAGTCATTACCTCTGAAATCTCCCCATGTCTACTCTCACAAGTCTCAACTCTCGCTGTGAGAGTGTCAATAGATGCTCGTAAGGGAGTCAGTGCAGCTAGGATAGCACCCTCAATCATCCATGGGCAGCCTCCAATCGAGTAGCCCTCAAATCCGCAGAATGGGCCAAGTGTTCCATCTTCAGGTGCATGGCCTGAGTGATCTTGGTCGGCTGGGAAGCAGTAGAAGTACCAGGAGTGTGAGAGGAAGTGGAAGTACCTGAAGGCCCGGAGTCCGGAGTAGGCAAAGTTGCCTCTGCAGGTATAGAGTCAATATCCACCTCTAGGCATGCATCTATCGGGGCTTCTCTCCTCCTGTCTGCATCCTCCTGAGTGTACTCGGCCTCTATACGCCGAATGTCTGTGGAGGATGTGGGAGTGACCTCAATATCTCTCGTCTTATCATGAGGAACTCCAGCACGCCTGCACAACTCTGTGATCAGCACCATGAATGGAAGAGACGTCTGTCTCTACTTGGCCCTCATGGCCATCTCCTACTCTATGATGAGTCCCATGTCAATTCTTTTCCAAGCTATGATCGAACCGAGGCAGGCCGCCTTAGGATGGACTCGTTCTGGGACGATATAATGGAGCTGCTGATGAATCCAAACCAAAATAGTGCAGCTACATTCAAATCCTTCTTCTCAATTGAAACTCCAGCCTCAATCCACCTCGGGGTGGTGTCAGAGATGAGGGGAGCTAGCCAGCCCTTAAGATCATCCAAGGGTGTCGTAGAGGTAGCCAAATTTGGGTAGTCAAAGACTGACCCTCTATCAAATACCGCATTGATGTGATCAAGGCTACAATGCACTACTGTCCCCCATACCATGATGGATCCCACCAGTCTGAAAGTACTGGCCTTCTTCTTGCCTTTAGGGGCCAAGTCACCATATGTCGAGTAAAACTCCTGGACCCATGTAGGGATGTATGGGCCTCAGGGCCTGGTAAACTGCTCAAAGTGATGGTACTGGAGTGTCTCGCTCACTCTGGAGTATTTGCCATCTAGGCCCTCTGTAGAAAGCAGCTTTTCCTTAAGAATAGTCTATAACCCATCAACTTTTAATCTGTTGAGTAGCCTGGGAGGAGGGATATGTACTGGTGGCACTGGGGCCATAGTCGGTGCTAGAGCTGGTATTGTATCAGCTGTAGGAGGGATGGTTGGTGAAGCCCTTGATGAGTCTGGGCGAGACCTAGCACGGATCTCCGCTTGCCTGGACTGCAGTGGTTGGTCATCATTTGGCTCGGAGAACGCAGCTTGGGAGTCAAAGGACTCTCCCTCACTGCCAGAGTTGTGCTCTGGAACCTCAGTCACGAGCCTCTTGCTCTATCCCTTACCTCCCTTTAGAGGTTCTGTCCTTTCCTTTTTAGGAGGATTGGCTCCCCTTTTATTTATTACTATGCCCTGTGCTCTTTTACGGAGCGGATGTCGAGGTTGGTTCTAACCATATCTGCAAAAACATAAAAAAAGTTAGATTCATTTCAAGAAAAGTTGCAGAAAAATAGTTGCAGACAAACTCGCCAATCACTTTGGTGAGCCAGATCAGGCTCGCCGAAAGGATTGGCTCAAAATTCTCTCAGAAAAATGGCATGTCAACGATGGGAGGGGCCTTTCGGCGTGCACAAACCAGCCCGCCGAAAGTTATAGTGCGTTTTAGGGGTTAGGGGAGCAGAAAGGGCGATCAAAAAAGACTTTTATTGAGTTGTCGAGTGCACTCGGCGAACTCAGGCTTCTCACCAAAAGTTACAGAACCAAAACTCAAGATTAGCATTAAACTAAAGGCGATCAAGGGGAATTCGACGAACTGTCGAGTGGTTCGGCGAGCTCGACCCAGCTCGCCAAACTGCTTAGCGTGCCTACTTTCTACCCCGACTTCCAAATTTAACCCCGCATCCCCCAAAATCAAAACATGCACTCATTCAATTAAACCTAGACTCATAAGAGCTATGCCACTGGGATACTCAGACTTCTCCTGGTTTGGCCAAAATTGGCCATTTGACGACTTACGCCCTTAGGAATGATGTCAACCGCTCCATCATCGGGAAAAATATGTAATTTAGCACAATTAAGGGCTACTCAGACTTCACCCAACTAGACCCAACAACAAATTAGCACAACCCAATAATTTCGACCAATTATAAAGCACGAAAATTTGGGAAATCAACAATTAATCATTTTAGGCAAGATATTCAAATTAAATTCGGCAAATAAGCACACAATCATGGATTCAGAGAGGCCTAACACACATCATTAAGATCACACAATTGCAAATGAGTAAAAACCACTAAATACAAGTTCGGGGTTCGGAAAACCAAACTTTAATGCCGAATTAATACTTTGAAAAGCTAGGCGGCAAAGATATCCAACTCCGAACACACAATCAACGACTAACAAGCAGTAATAATGCAAAAATATAGAAAACTATAGTGTAGGTGTGATTTTGGAAAGTTAAAAAGTGAGGGAATGTGGAAGAGTTTGAAAGTTTAAACCTTTGGCTTTTAAAACCGTCCAGTTCTCGCCCATTCGACGACATTAGTTTTGCTCGCCGAACCACTGAGCGACACGCCGAGTGGTCACTTACCTCGCCGAGTTTTACAGGACCTCCAGTTAATGTGGGGGTCCAAACGGCAGACAAAGTCGTGATCGCCGACCCATTCGGTGACACGCCGATTTGCTCCTGGGTTCGCCAAGTTTTACAGACTCCAACCTCAGAATTTCTTGAGTCCAACGGCGGTCCAGGTCGGGCTCGCCAACCTCTTCGGCGAGTTACCGACTGGACTTTTAGCTCGCCAATCTACACTTTTCAAACACATTCCATACTTTAACCTGCACAATCAACACATGATTATTTCGAAAACAAAAAGAAAGCAAATAAAAACGTGGTTTGCTTCCCAAGAAGCACCTTAGTTAACGTCGTGGCACGACGCAACTCCTCACTCAAACCTCATTCTTAGGGTTGGCCATAGTGTCACTAGGCAAGCCCCTTTGCTGTCTCGAATTTAGATGAGATGAAATATGACCCATTTGGGTCTCCAACTATTTGATAGAGACGGAATGGAAAGTAACCGTCTAGCTAAGGGTCGACACATCTTTTTTTTCATCTCTTTCAAGATTTTATCGGACCCCTCAACCTTGTTGAGGATACGCGGGAGCATATCCTCGGAACGACCACCCTTAGAATCCTTTTGCTTTTGACGCTCGTGGGGAGGAATGTACATGTCCTTCTCCCCATCCCTTTCCTTCCAAGTGGGATTATGATCCCTCCACTCTCTATCACAATCTTTCCAATCTTCATCCCTGTTCCAACCTTGGTTACCACCCTGCCTCAAGTAGTTAGCATGATAACCACCTCTTTGGTTGGCTAGGAAATTTACCTCATCGTTGTACAATGCTTCAAACTTGGCCTCTTCGGGGTTTACACACTCGACACCCACAACATTGACACTTCTAGCATCAACTCTCATGACATTTTTGGACAAAATGTCAAGTTGAGTCATGATCTTGGTCATGTTTTGGTCCCTCTCTTGGTATTTCTCAAGCTGCTCCTTGGTCAATTAAATGTGCGAGGGGAGACCTGATCTTTGCGGGTATACCAAGCCCGATTAATTATGGGCATACCATCCAAGAGCTGGGCTGCTATAATATAATGTTGTTGCATCAAACCACCCAGAGAAAGTTGGTCAGCTACACCCTTGTTCACCGAATCAAGGGTTCGGTAAAAATATTACAGCAAAATGTTGTCGGGCAAACCATGAGTTGGGCATTGTAGCACCAACTTCTTGAATCGTAGCCAAGTCTCATGAATTGGCTCACCCTCCAAACACTTGAAGCTTTGAATGTTGTCCCGAAGTGTCATCATCTTCTAAAGAGGGAAAAATCACACTTGAAATGCGGTGAAAAGCTCTTCCCACTAAGTGATTAAGTCTCGTCGCAATTCAGCTAGCTACTTACATGCTTCTCCCATTAAATAAAATGGAACAACCTCAACTGGACCGACTCTTGGGATATGTTCTTGAAGGAGAACGACTCGCAAACATTAACAAAGTTTCTAATATGCTCATGGGGATCCTCATGAGCCAGCCCACCAAATAATCAATTGCAAGAGCTACAACATAGTACTTTTAATATGGAACACAACGTTCCCTTCAGCCGCAGGCAAGCAAATGGCACCAATTCCACCCATTAGATGAAGGTCATTAACATTAGGCTCACAGACATCGTTGAGGTTGCCGATGTCATCTTGGTGGCCCACTTGGCTACCATTGCTTCCATTCACACTCATTTCTTCTGTTTAAAATAGCAATACACAAACCAAAACTAAAAGTAAGTAGATTCAACTATGACTAACAAGAACAAAATAAAACTTAACCAAATAATCTTAACCAACACCACTCCCCGGCAGTGGCGCCATTTTGATTAACGTTTCAAGGACACTTCATCCAATTCTAAGTGTCAACGATTGCTAGTCAATATATAACACAACTAATGAGTTGGGGTCGAATCCCACAGGGAGTGGTACATGTTTATGATTCAATAGGAAGGTACGAATATGATCAAGTCAGTCATAGGAATAGACATTATCGAATAAAAACATAATTCAAATCAGGGGGTGACACGAATGTCAAATAACGGGGTTTTGATTTCAATTATCAGCTACAACAATAATAAATAATACAAAAATGACAATAATGAGACGGGTTCTTAGGATGTGACTCGATTATAGGGTAATGTAGAAAAATGGATAATTGCAACTGTTAGGAAATAGCTAGATATTAGTGATTAAGCTAGACTATAGAGGAGATAAACTTTATCTCAAAAAATTTACCCCGAATCAAGTCGATTTCTCTCAAACATCGACAAGTATGCAAAATAAGAACAGCTTACGCCTTAGTCCATTCACTCTCTTGAGCTGAATGTGTGAAAAAGGGTTTAGGATTCACTCTCTCGAGCTGAACCCATGACAACCCAATACCCACATACCATCAATCAAAAATCTTGGTTTTAAAACCTCTCTCTCTAGCAAGCCAAAAATACAAAGGTATAACTGCATTTGCAACTACAATTCTTTAAATTAAACCACAATTACTGATTGAAATCACTTCTAAACAACATTTAAACTAACATTTAGCAATACCCATAAGCTAAATCCGCCCATAATCACATAATCACATCCCAAGAATTGGGATTTTAGCTAGACATCATAAAAATATAAAAAATCATTACCAAATTGAGTTTCCATCAACTGGGTAAGTGATTTCATCTCTACAAAGGTTCAAATTGAAGAATCTCAAAGACCCACTTCCAATTTCTCAAAAGTGAAAAACTTCAATTCTTCAAAGATAAGGAAAACTTGTCTCAATACCCATAGTTCAAAAACTATTCAAAGTATGATACTTAATAACTGATAAAAGCTCTCAAACTAAATGTTCAAAAATATAGTTATAGTCGCCAAAAATATGCTACGAAGGGCTATTCGGCGCAGTAATTCAGGCTCGCTGATCAACTCAGCGATCCGCCCTTTGGTTAATTCTATCACCTTTTTGCCTTGGCCTTCAGCATCCTCCAGGTCTGTAACTTTAGGGGATCTAACACTGCATCGCGGAACCACTCAGCGATTCGCCGACTACTCCTTTCTCTCGCCAACTTGATTTTCTCCTTCAGAGCTTGGCACACTGGAACTTTAGGTAGTTAAGAGGCTGTTCGGTGACTCAACAAGTAGGCTTGGCGATCCCTATACATACTTTTCTTCATTCTTTCAGCTCGCTTTGTTCCTTTTTGCAAATTAATGTCCATGCTTTGTTCCTCAATCCAAATACCTGGAAATCAAAGGTTTTACATCAGTTATTGGCACAAAATAAGCATTTGAGGACACTAAATCATTATGAATAAAGCCCTAAATTAGTACAAATCTCTGACTCATCAGTCTCTCAAAATGTGCATTGACTATCGGCATTTGAACAAAGTCACAATCAAGAATAAGTAACCCAACCCAGGATTGATAACTTGTTCGAACAACTTCAGGGTGCTAGTTGCTTTTTGTATGATAGACCTAAGATCCGGCTATCATCAGCTCAAAGTTAGAGATAGTAACTTTCAAAGACAACTTTCAGAACTCGGTATGGTCATTATGAATTTGTAGTTATGTCTTTTGGACTAAAAATGCTCCTGCACCTTTCATAGACTTAATGAACAGGGTGTTCAAATAGTATTTTCATTTGTTCATCATCGTCTTTATTGATGATATCCTCGTTTATTCTCGGAAGGAGGAGGAGCATGCGACTCTTCTGAGAGTTGTTCTACAAACTCTCAAAGATTGCCATCTATTCGCTAAGTTCAGTAAATGTGAATTTTGGTTACAGTCTGTTACTTTTCTTAGTCATGTGGTATCCAACGAAGGGATCTGAGTGGATTCTCAAAAAAATAAGGCAGTACAGCACTAGACCAGACCCACTTCCCCAATATATATCAGAAGTATCTTGGGTTTGGCCAGTTATTACAGGAGATTTGTGGAAGGATTTTCATCCATAGCTTCCCTATTGACTAAGTTGACTCAGAAGAAGGTCAAATTTCAGTGGTCAGATGAGTGTGAGAAAAGATTCTCAGAACTAAAAACTAGGTTGACTACAACTCTGGTTTTGACCCTACCAGATGGTTCAGACAGTTATGTGATTTATTGTGATGCATCCAAGGTCGGCCTAGGTTATGTGTTGATGCAGCGAGGTAAGATAATAACATATGCTTCTAGACAGCTTAAGGTCCATGAGAAGAACTGCCTGACTAATGACCTCGAGCTTGTAGTCGTGGTATTTGCCCTAAAGATTTGGAGACACTACTTGTATGGTGTTCATATTAATGTGTTCACAGATTAAAAGAGCCTCCAATATGTGTTCACCCAAAAAGAGTTGAATGTTCATCAGAGGAGATGTCTTGAATTCCTCAAAGATTATGACATAAATGTGCTTTACCATCTTCGTAAGGCCAATGCATTTGCAGATACTCTTAGCCGGCTGTCTATGGGTAGTGTGGCACATGTTGAGGAAGAAAGGAAAGAGTTAGCAAAAGATATTCACAGGCTTGCTCGCTTAGGAGTTGGCCTTAGAGACATGTCGTATGGTGGTGTGCTAGTTCAGAATGGATCAGAATCTTCTTTGGTAGTGGAGGTTAAGGAAAAATAAGATAGTGATCCTGTATTATTTCAATTGAAAAGTGCAGTCCATTAGCAGAGAGTTCAGGTGTCCTCCCAGGGGGAGATGGTGTACTTCGTTACCAGGGTCGCTTATGTGTTCCTAATGTGTGTGAGTTAAGGAAGCATATCCTTAAAGAAACTCATAACTCCAAGTATTCCATTCATCCAAGTTCCACTAAGATGTACCGTGATCTACATGAAGTCTTTTGGTGGAACGACATAAAGAGAGACATAGCAGGTTTTGTGGCTAAGTGTCTTAATTGTCAGCAGGTTAAGGTAGAACATCAGAAACCAGGAGGAATGACTCAGGAGATTAACATTCCTACATAGAAGTGGGAGCTGATAAATATGGACTTCATTACAGGTTTACCTTGTACTCACAGACAACATGACTCTATTTGGGTGATAGTGGACACTAGGAAATTCCCTATTTGGAGGACCAATCACTTAGGGATACCTAACTTACTAACTTTGCATGTGAAACACTAAGAAAGGGTTACTATTATTAGGATTACTGTGTTAATAGTTTGTGGGGAACACATACACCCTAGTTACTCTCTCATATTGATAATTTAAAGTTTGAATCATGCTCACTTGTTACTTAATCAATAATTTGTTATTTGCTTACAAACCCCCCTTCCCCTATATTTACTTGTCTCAGAAATAGTTTGACTAAACCAATATAATAGTGAGTTAAGTTTAACTCTGAACCATATTTCTCGTGGGATCGACCCCAACCTACAAGTTAGGTTCTTTATTTGACGACGAGCGCTTATACTTCTTTAGGGAGGTGTAATTTGAGCGTATCAAATTTTGGCGCCACTGCTGGGGAATAAGGCTTTTAGATTAAGTTTAATTACATTATTAAACTTTAGTTAGTTATTTCCTGATTTTCCATTTTCTTTTGTTTTTTTTCTACAAATTTCTACTCTAGTGTATGTCAAGTACACTGAGTTGAGGCAAACCATTGACCCATATGATCCTGAACTAATCAAGACTCTAAGAAAAATGGCAAATCAAGGAGTCCATAATAATCTAATCATAGAGGAGCATGAGGATGGAGTGAATAATGAGAATGCTCAGGTTCGTGGTGGTAATCTACTCGGAGATGCATTGAGGGTACAGAATCCGCCAGAACCAAGGCTGAATGATAACTACAAGGTCAACTTCAATACAGTTGAATCAGAAGGACCTATTGTTCTCCCTCCTCTACTTCCAGGGCATACATTTATGGTGACTAGCAGTATGATGTAAATGCTTACAGCAAGGGAGTTGTTTTCTGGTCTAGCTTCGGAAGATCCGCATGGGCACATGGCTCAATTAAGAAGTGTCTGCAAGATTTGTGTGGGATGACCAGAGTTGGATATGAATGTCATAGGTTTGAGAGTCTTTCCTTTATCATTGATCGGTGATGTTGCGGTGTGGTTTTCTGAGCTTCCATATAACTCAATTCATACATAGGACCAATTTCATAAAGTGTTCATGGCAAAATACTTCCCGTTGTCAAAGAACCTAAATCACAAGGACAAACTGAACAATTTTGTAGCACTACCTGGAGAGTCTATAAGCAGTTCATGGGATAGATTCACTGCATTCATAAGAAGAGTTTCAAATCACCGCATAGATGATGAGTCACTAAAGTAGTACTTCTACAGAGGTCAGGATGACAATGGAAAGGTTGTGCTGGATAATATTGCTGGAGGATCATATGGTGAGTGCGATTTTGAGGAGATCGCTGAGAAACTGGAGAAGATTTCCCTGAATAATAAGGCATGGAGCACTAGAAAGTCGGACACTGGTAGAAGCACATATGCAGTTCAAGCTACATCTAGTCAATCTGCTGATGACATTCGTGAGGAGATGGCTTAAAGGAGGACATAACTTGGGTTGGATTGAAGCATGTGAGCGGCAGTGCAGAAAAGGTGAATGCGGTAAATTACTTAACTAGAACTCCACCACCAGCAATTGAGGAATGCTACTATGAGGAGGATGCGTATTTGGTGAATGATCAGACAGGGAGTTTTCGAGCCAACGCCCAAGGTTCCAATTTGGATAATTGGCGCCAATGTCAAGGAAACCAAGGTCGAAACTATGGAAACTACAATTGAGAGGGAAACTATGTCCGGGATGGGAACTACAACTGTGATAACAACTACAACCGAAATAACTATGGTAATAGGAATGAGAGGGCCTTATGTTCCACTTACGAATCGGGAATCTGGCAATAGAAAGGCCGAGGGTAGTATGTCACACATTGAGGATATGATGTAGAAGATGATGAAGAGGTTTCATGCGATTGATGAGAATGTGAAATAAATGTGAAACGACTTGTCTGGAATTGGTCAAAAATTTGATGCCCATGCAGTGTCGATCAAGCAACTTGAGCAGCAGTTTAGTCAGTTGTCCACTACTGTGAACCCACGTCAGCCTGGCACACTTCCTAGCAACACCATCCAAAATCCAAATAATGATGGGCATTGTATGACAGTCATTACTCGAGGAGGTAAATAGACCATTGATCCCCATATGCCGTCTGAAGTTGAAATTGTGGTAGAAAGAGATAAAGATGAGATTGAGGTTACTGGAGTGTCTAAAAATTCTACAGAGAAAGAAGCGAATGTGACCCAAAAGGTTGTTCTCATGCCTAGACCTCCACTGCCATTCCCACAGAGATTGGTGAAAAAGTACGAGAAGGAAAATACCACAGGTTCATTAATATGTTGAAACAACTTTCCATCAATGTTCCGTTGATAGAAGCTTTGGAGCAAATGCTTGGGCATGCGAAGTTTATGAAGGATTTGGTGACCAAAAAGAGGGATGTTAATTTTGAGGATGATGCAAGGTTACAACATTGTAGTGCTATTGCTACACGGTCATTAGTGCAAAAGAAAGAGGATCTTAGGGCTTTCACTATTCCTTGTACCATTAGGATGTTGCATTTTGCGAAGGCGTTGTGTGATTTGGGTGCTAACATTAATCTGATGCCATTGTATATCAACAAGAAGTTGGGTTTAGGGGCTCCAAAACTAACTGCGATGTGACTACTCATGGCTGATAGAATCGTGAAGAAGCATATTGGTGTTCTCCAAGATGTCCCTGTGAAAGTGTAGTTGTCCATTTTTCTAGCGGATTTTGTGATACTTTATTGTGAGGTTGATTTTGAGGTTCCCATCATCTTAGGGAGACCATTCCTTGCTACTGGGTGCACCTTAGTCGATATGAAGAGAGGGCAGATGAAGTTCCGATTGAATAATGAGAAGGTAACTTTCAATATATGTAGGTCTATGAAGCAGGAAAGCGATCTCAAGTTAGTATTAGTGGTGAATCATATTGTGGAGTGAGGTTCTAAAGTGTCTATTGAAGAGAGGTTGGGTGTTGATGCACTGGCAGCGGTAATGATAAATTTTGATGGTGATGGTATTGAAGATTATGATGAATTAGTTGCCACACTTGATAGGTTCGAATTTTGTCCCAAACCAAAAAGATTGGAGCTAGATATGAAGAAATGCGACTCTCCACTCGCCAAACCGTAGTGAAAGAAGCTCTAAAATTAGAGCTCAAGGCTCGACCATCACATTTGAGGTATGTATTATTGGAGAAAGATGGCACTTTACCGGTAATCATTGCGGTCAATTTGAGTGAGGTGCAAGTAGAGGCATTGGTTTCTGTGTTGAAGAGGTTCAAGCGGGCTATTGGATGGACTATATTGCGAACATTATTGGGATTCCTCCTAGCATTTGTTCTCATAAAATCCAACTCATGCCGAACAACAAGCCAAGTATTGAGCACCAAAGGAGACTAAATCCACCTATGCAAGAGGTAGTGAAAAAGGAAATTATCAAATGGTTGGATGCTAGAGTCATATACCCCATTGCAGATAGTAATTAGGTCTGTCCTGTTTAGTGTGTACCTAAGAAATGTGGGATTACTGTGGTTCTTAATGCAAAAAATGAGCTTGTTTCGATAAGGCCATTGACTAGATGGAGAGTATAGATAGACTACCGCAAACTGAATGCTTGGACAGAAAAGGATCACTTCCCGATGTCGTTCATGGATTAGATGTTGGATTGCCTTGCTAGTAAGGGTTGGTATTGCTTTCTTGATAGGTATTCGGGCTACAATCAGATCTCCATAGCACCGGAAGACCAAGATAAGACCGTTTTCACTTGTCCTTATGAGATTTCGTCTTCAAAAGGATGTCAATTGGGTTGTGTAATGCTCCAGCGACCTTCCAGCATTGCTTGATATCGATATTTTCAAATATTGTGGAGGACACTATTGAGGTATTTATGGATGACTTCTATGTGGTAGGTGACTCATTTGATGGTTGTCTGATACATCTAGTTGAGGTAATGAAACGGTGTGAAAAGTGCAATCTTGTGCTCAATTGGGAAAAATGTCACTTCATGGTGAAAGAAAGGATAGTTCTGGGTCATCATATTTCTGAGAAGGGTATTGATATTGATAAATCTAATGTTGAGGTAATAGAAAAGCTTCCACCACCTATCTCTGTTAAAGGTGTTAGAAGTTTTCTTGGGCATGCAGGTTTTTATCGGAGGTTTATCAAAGATTTCTCTAAAATTGCACACCCATTGTGAAAACTGCTTGAAAAGGAGTGTAAGTTTGAGTTTGACGATGCTTGTCTGAGAGCATTTGGAGAGTTGAAAGCAAGGTTAGTATCCGCACCTATCATTATTTCACTAGATTGGGGGCAACAGTTTGAAGTAATGTGTAATGCGAGTGGGGTGGCGCTTGATGTGGTATTGGGTTAGAGGCGAGAGAAGATTCTTCATCCAATTTACTATGTCAGCAAAGCTCTGAATGTGGCTCAAAAGAACTATATGGTGACTGAACAGGAACTCCTTGCTGTGGTTTTCGCATTTCAGAAATTTCGATCCTACTTGCTCGGTACTAAGGTCATAGTGCATACTGACCATTCTGCATTGAGGTATCTGATGTCTAAATAGGATGCAAGACCGAGGTTGATTAGATGTATATTATTGTTGCAAGAGTTCGATTTTGAGGTGAAGGACAGAAAAGGGACAGAAAATCAGGTTGCCGATCATTTTTCCAGATTAGAGGAGGAAGCTATGCGCAAGTTAGGAGATGGGGTTGAGATTAATGATGCATTCCCAGATGAACAAGTATTGGCTGCTTCTTATGATCTTATTCCTTGGTTCGCAGATTTTGCTAACTACTTGGCAAGTGATTTGGTTCATCGGATTTGTCATTCCACCAAAGGAAAAAGTTTATCCATGATGTGAAGAAGTTCTTTTGGGATTAGCCTTACTTGTTTCGTATTTGTGCTGATGGGATTATTCGTCGTTGTGTGCCCGAGGTTGAGATGATGAGTATACTAGAGGCGTGTCATTCATCACATGTTGGTGGGCATCATAGTGGTATTCAGACTGCTCATAAAATCTTGTAGTGTGGGTATTACTGGCCTACCATCCACCAAGATGCTCATGATTTTGCCAAGTCTTGTGACCGTTGCCAAAGAGAAAGAGGAATTTCAAAAAAGCAAGAGCTACTTATGAATCTGATATTGGTGATTGAGTTGTTTGATGTTTGGGGCCTTGACTTCATGGGTCCATTTGTGAATTCACATGGGATGAAGTATATTCTTGTTGCGGTGACTATGTATCGAAATGGGTGGAAGCAATTGCACTTTCAAACAATGAGGGTAAGAGTGTCACCGCCTTCCTGAAAAAGAGTATCTTCTCCAGATTTGGTACACCTAGGGGCAATTATCAGAGATGGAGGTTCTCACTTTTGTAATAAGTTGTTCAAGGCGTTGCTAGAGAAATATGGAGTTCGTCACAATGTAGCTACTCTTTACCATCCGCAGTCTAGTGGGCAAGTTGAAGTGTCAAACAAAGAGAAAGAAAATCCTTGCAAAGACTGTGAACGCCAACAGAATGCATTGGTCAAGAAGGCTTGATGATGTTCTATGGGCCTATTGCACCGCATTCAAGACTCCCATAGGTATGTCCCCCTACCAACTTGTATATGGGAAGTCATGCCATTTGCCGGTAGAACTAGAGCATAAGGCCATGTGGGCGCTAAAGAATTTGAATTTGGATTGCGGAGGTGCATCGAGTCAAAGATTGAATGACATGAATGAGCTTGATGAGTTTTGCCTAAAAGCATATGAAACTTCAGCCTTGTACAAGGAAAAGAATAGGAATAAGTGGAATAATAAATTCTGAGACATTTAAGTTTTTACAATAAATAATATAAATGAATGGAGATAGTAGTAATTGACACTTTTTAAAATAATAATAATAAATTAAAATATAGTGAAATTTATCAAAAATAATAAGAAAAAATTAAATAAGATCTTTGGTAAAGAGAGGTGACATATCACCTTTTCTATGGTTAGGAAATAGGAAAATGATAGGTTATTAATAGTGATAATTGAGGAACTAATTCTTTTTTTTTTCATTTTTTCTGGATTAATT
The DNA here is from genome assembly GCA_036250505.1 of Solanum acaule. Lineage (NCBI taxonomy): Eukaryota > Viridiplantae > Streptophyta > Magnoliopsida > Solanales > Solanaceae > Solanum > Solanum acaule. Next base: position 19,565 of record JAJOOR010012883.1, read on the forward strand.
CTTACATTAGTTACATAGAAATAGGGAGAAACCAAAAAAGAGGAGGAAACAAAAAAGATAAGTTAAATATTGCATTAAAATGTGAGAGTAAATAAAAAATTCTTAAACTTAAAAAGATGTATTCTAATAATAAGTTAAAAGATGTGTTGTTTCATTCAAGTTTTATATAAACATAAACTTATGACCTTATATATTGTTTTTTTTTTTTAAAATGAAAGGATTGATATAATGTTTTTAGTTTCTTTAGTTTTTCTCTTAAGAATTACACAAATGCTCTAGTTTGTTGTCAATTTTTTTTTAATTCATTGCTTGGATAACACTTTTTTTTATAAGTTATCAAATTTTCTCTCTTTAAAATAATTCTAATTGTAGTGTCAAATTTAGGAATGCACTTAAACATGCAAATAAACAATAACTTCAAGTATATAATGATCGTTTTAGGATGATGCAAAAAGCTATCATAATAAAATTTCACAAGAACTAATCATAGTTTTGCCTAATGACTTATGTATGTACAACTATAGTCATACATAAAAGAAGAAGATTTCTTTATCAAGTTTCTCTGTCTCAATCTTCTGTAACAACCCATTTGGTCATTTTGAGTACTAGAGTTAATTTTATTTCATAAAAAACTTTCTGATAGATTCTAAAGGGGATATTTTAGGCTATTCGTAACCACAATTATAAATTAAGGGGATAGTTTAAATAATTAAATTAGTTGGTGGTTAAGAAAATAGCATTTAAAATAAATAGTGGACCACTTTTACCATTTTTATAACTGGGTCATGTATAATAATTAGGGTAAAGAAAATATGTAAAACAAGGTCATGTTGAGTACCGACCAGTTAAGGCACTACATATGACTTGGGCAGCATTTTCTAGCTTCTTTATGGAAAGGTATATATCCCAAACTTTGAGAAATAGGAAGAGAGATGAGTTACTGAATATAGAGCAACGGAAGATATTGGTTGCATCCTATGAGGGTAAATTTCATGCTTATTCCATATATTCGACTCAGCTTTGCTTCAGTACGGAAGAGCGAGTCGCTGCTTTATGAAAGGATTGAGGTCATATTTGTTGATTCAAGCTTTATAGGTAGATATTTCAGCAAAATCTTTTCAAGAAGTGGTTGATTTTGTGATGGAGGTAGAGGGGGTGAAGCCAGATGACATTGCCAAGATGACAACATTCAAGAAGTTTCGTAAGGGACAGCTAGATAATGAACACCATTACTTTGGGAAAAATATAGTTAGTAAAGTTGTCATAACATGTATGGGTTACTTAGCTAATGATGAAATTATGTTGCGCCAATTGAGGTTAGAATCTCTACGACAATTTCATAGATTGAGTGTATATCAAAGAGGTTCATGATACGACTACTTCAATAATACCGATGCTTACTTGGTTAGATTTATGAAGTGTGCTACTTTTGTTATCGACCAAATCCAAGAAAGAATGCAAATTGCTTAGACTATTTGGGTACGATCTTATCAATAGGTGTGATGTGTTCTAGTGAGGTATCTAACGGACTTTCATGGTGTGGTAGTACTAGTGTTATGTTGAAATGAATACGTCGATTATCAGGTATGAATACAAACTACTTAAAGAGTTATCAGTTGTATGGCATGTTCGTATGATGAGATTTGATGTTGCATTCATATTTGAGAAGCCAAGTAGCTTATTACTACAGACAAATGGGTTAAGCATTGTTTATAAGGGAAATTTTAGTGGTAGATCGTTGATTCAATATTAATGCGTTTAGTGGAGAAGTGTATCCTGAGGGTTCTAAATGAGGACTTGTGATTTCATCTTAAGGTCCAAGCGAATTGATAGATACCAAAATGACAAGCTTATGGGTAAAGTAAGTCCCAAAGAGTATACTTGTGTGAAGATGATTGAAAATCTTAGTAAAAAGTGCATATAAAAGTGGGTTAGTCCTTTGGATTTGATTGGTATAACTGGGTTTAATGTGTCATATTAATGAAAAGGTTGACCTCATGGTGATGACAAGAGCTAACTGAGCATGACGATAATAAGAGTTCGTGATGAATTGTGATTGAGATGCAACTATATAATAAGGATTGTTGGTTAAACGGATTTTGTATAGTAATAACGACTGTGAGTATCTAAGGTTGTGATTTTCTACTATTTGGTGAGTAACTTGGTTGTATGGAAAGTTTTAGGAGATGCTGGAACATCACTCTAATAGAATTTAAAGGATCTAGAGTCAATTTTTTTTTGTGGAATGTAGTGTAGGCTTCGGAAAGAGGCGAGAGCAATAACATATTCTCTTATTGCAAGAGCTAAAGAGGTATCTTCCGAGGGGTTGAGAATTGGGTTCAGAAACATATGGTTTCATCCGTTTTGCTCTGGCTATGGTAATAGTATCATAGGTTCATCAGATTGGTTAAAAACTATTGGATATGACTTGAGGAAAGAGTGTACAGACGTTTAGCTTGAGTGTGATGATGAGTTTTTTGGTTTTGAGTTTAGTAATAAGTACGATTGAATTATTAGTGAAGGATATTGTAAGATCGATGGAGAGACGATCAATGATAAGATAATATACATAAATTCATAAAACTCTTCAAGGTATGAGCTAATGTTGATAGATAAAGGGATTGGGTTACACAGTTGGATTCACAATTCAAATTTTTCATTGTAAGTCTACATTCGTGGTGATATGTTTTGTCAAGGTATGAATTTGTAAGGTAATCAATGATCGATTACATTTGATATTAAGTATTTGGAAGGACTTATACATGGTTTGAGTCGTAAAGTTTATTACTTTTGATTATTAAAGTACCCAAGGAAGGGTTTCACTTAAAAGTATTGGTTTAGAGTAAGGTAAATAGTCGAGTGTTTATGATGATTGTTAGTATTGAGAGTGTGCGCTTCATTGGAATGATGTGAAGAGTATGTGGAGTCAACAAAATGGAAATGGTTAGTATGGGCTCTTTAGAGGAAAGCATTAACTGTTATTCAACCTTTATTCCGTACATTCTTATGTGACCACCTTTTTATTTATGTACATTGTTTGGAGTATGATTCACTAGCTATGCCGACGCATGTTTTCACTTTTGTGGGTAGATCCTTAGTGGTGGATCGGGTGTACCGATCCTGCGATGTCCTCTTGGTTGGGTAGCATGTTTGGGAAGACTTGGTTATCTCAGATGCCATATTTGGTGTTGTCTTGGGGTTGTTAAAGTATTCTAGTGATTCTACATGTACCACTTTGCTTATGAGAATTTATAGAAGAGCTACCATGAGTATTTTACAGTTGTGCGACAGTCTTAATATTGATCTAGTTGTCGAGGTCATGTTCCAATTATGTGTGGTTGAATGTGAGGACCCATTGAGTCTAGTTCTACCATATTTAAGGGTTATCTACAATCACTACTAATCTAGCATTTCAATAGTGTTGTTAGAGGTTATGTATGCTTGGATGTATCGCTCGATGGGTGGTTACTTGATCATTTTCTCTTTTGGGTTAGATTAGTTTGATTTTCCTTTAATGAGTACCTGATGTCTAAAGATCATTTTTTTATATAACTTAAGCTCGTGAAAGGTTTATGTTGTGAGAAGGAAATATTGATAAGATCTATGATGGTTTGTGCATTATGAGTGTGTGGTGGTTGGTTCAAGTTCACTTCTGATTGTGGACAGTATTGATTCAGAATTTTATCATGGTTATGTGAGTAAAGATTCCACCTATTGGTTGTGTTAAGATCCTTGAGAACATGTTGCGGATGTGTGTACGATTAACTTTGGTGGCTATTGGAAATAGTTTTTGTTGTTAGTTGAGTTTACATACAACAATAGTTATCATTCAAGTATTGAGATGACCCCATTTGAGGCACTGTATGGGAAGATGTGTAGGTCTCCAGTTGGTTGGTTTGATGCATTTGGGTGAGACCCTGGGTACTGATTTTTTTGAGGGAATAGTTAGAGAATGTGAAAATCATCCAGGAGAAATTTCTAGTAGCTTAAAGCAGGCAGAAGGAGTATGCAGATCGGAAGGTCAAGGATTTAGAGTTTATGGAAGGTGAGCAAATCTTGCTGAAGGTTTCACCCATGAAGGGTGTGATGAGGTTTGGTAAGTGAGATAAGCTTAGTCCAATGTATATTGAGCCATTTGAAGTTCTTAAGCGTGTGGGAAAGGTGACCTATGAATTGGCTTTGCCTCCAGGGTTGTCAGGAATGCACCCAGTGTTTCATGTGTCTATGTTGAAGAAATATCATGATGATAGAAACCATATCATTCGTTGGGATTCGGTCCTGCTTAATGAGAACATGTCTTATGAGGAAGAGCCTATAGCTATCTTAGATGGGGAGATCCGTAAGTTGAGGTCAAAGGAGATTGCCTCTATGAAGGTCTAGTGGGAGAGTCGTCTGATTGAGGAGTCTATTTGGGAGACTAAGGCTTATATGCACGAAATATATTCATCTTTTTGTCACTTTAGGTACCCTTTCTTACTCTCGCCTTCTTTTGATCATTCGAGGACGAACGATGGGTAAATTGGTATCTAATGTAAAGACCCATTTGGTCTTTTTGAGTACTAGAGTTTATTTTATTTTATAAAATACTTTTCGATAGATTCTAAAGGGGTATTTTGGATTATTCGTAACCACAATTATGAAATTAAGGGGATAGTTTAAACAATTAATTTAGTTGGTGGTAAAGATAATAACATTTAAAATAAATAGTGGACCACTTTTACCATTTTTATAAATGGGTCATGTATAATAATTAGGATAAAGAAACAATCTGTAAAAGGAGTAAGAAAGAAAAGTAGGCGAGAAACTTTATCTGCACGTCTAACGAGAAAGATGACATCAAGAGGTATACTTGAATCTTCAATGTCCTTATTTAATAGTAGGGGATTACATATTATATAATAATATTCCTATAGTTTGATAAGAATGGAGAGTGGGTGCAGATAAGAATGGAAAGTGAGCGAATGTGCTAGCAGTTTGATTTTGAATAAGAAAGTGAGGGTGACAATAAATTGGTTGATGGGCTAATGATTAGCCAATCATTGGCTGATGATATGGTAAATTTGGCTTATATTATATGATAGAATTGGGTTAGTGTTGTTGCCACTGGTTTTCGAAATATGTGGCTTTAATCGTGAATGTTATTACGTTGTCATCATAGTATAAACTTAGTGTTAATATATTGAGATACATAATCAAATAGTAGTGTATTATATTATATGAACTCCGTTAAAGTCATGCTTATTGGAGGAATTAATATTTACCCTTAGGCTTGAACTTTAGGAAAATTGATTATAGAATTGAGTAAATTTCTGGGTCTAGGCTAGACATATAGTAACAGGGGTGTCTATAGACTCGCTAACTTACAAATTATGTATACTTGATTGATTGGAAAGGTTCGGAGGCATCGAGGAAAGGAAAAGTATTGGAAAAGTAGCTTGCTTGACATCAGGTCTTCAGTGGAGGTAGGTTATGGTTTATTCTATTTGATAGATAGACTCTTAATACAAATTGATATGCATTGAGTGATATTGTGAAGTTCTCTATGTACTTGATTGTGTGGTTGTGTGGCTTGGTTGTGTGGTTTGTGATTGGTCTAAAATCCTGAGACCGTGAAATTTATAATCTTGAACCCTCTCTATCGAAGTGATGCCTTGAATAAAAAAGGCTTGATGAAATATTGTTAACGAAGTGAAAAGTGGTGATAATAAATGATAAATTAACGATATATTAGATCAGGTACCACGTTCCGACATGGTATAATTGGATCGGGTGCTACGTTCTAGCATGGTATTATTGGATCGGGTGTCACGTTCTAGCATGGTATTATTGGATCGGGTGTCACGTTTTGGCATGGTATTATTGGATCGGGTGTCGCGTTCCGGCACGGTAACATTAAAGGAAAATATATTGAATTAACTTAATGTACTCAATCTCAAAGAAATCATTTCCCAAATGAGCGTGGGGTGGAGACATGAGTCCTCGTGTGTGTATTTGGTATTGTGACTGATTACGTACTTGCTTCAGTGTTTTTGTCACTTGTTCATGTTGTTCGTTGTTTTCCATCGGCTAAGTGTTATAGTTGATTTCATGTTATTACTTTATGCATATTAGTTTCTATTTTGAGTCGGCCGATGATATCTTCTCAGTACATGTTGCCTTGTATTGAGCCCTACTTGTGTTTTTCTTTGTTTTCCTTTTGTGGAGTGCAGTGAGTGTACCAGCGACTTTGACTCGCCCTCAGCTCTAGCCAGTCTCCAGCATATCAGGTTACAGGGTGAGCTATTCATTCAAGCTCGTGTTTGATTCTCTCAGTCATGACATGATGTCCTTGGTTTTCGGACATAACCCATTTATTTTGGTGTCTTTGATACTCTTAGACCTAATATTTGGAGACTAGATGTCTTTGATGTGATGACTTTCAGGGTTTGGGAAACGATATTTAATAAGACTTTGAGCTTTCGCATTATGCTTGTATTTTGTAAGTTGAGGTTAAATTTGTTGGTTCTCCCACCTAGGAGGTTAAGTGTGGGTGCCGCTCATGACTCGATTTGGGTCGTGACATCTTCCGATTTGCCTTTCTTATCATTTTATTCTCTTTCAATTATGTTTTAAAAATACAACTTTAAGATGAAAGAGAATGCAAGGAGCTACAATTAAAAGAATTTTAAAGTATATTTTAAGTTCTTCAATAAATTACACAAATGAAAAATAGAAAAGAGGAATGCAAAACTAAAGAGATAAAATTACTATAACAATAATTTTATTATAATGTAAGACTCTACATCTTCTTCTTCTGAAATTCACAATTTTCTTTACTTTTGTATCTTCCCCGACATTCTTCTTCATCCCCATAACACAAATTAAGAATATACTTAGATGAAATTGTTAGTTACTCCATGAATTTATTCAATTTAGTTTCAAAGATTAGTAAATTGACTCAAAATAAATAAATAAATAAATAATATCACATAAATTAAAGTAAAACGTATAATTTAAAAACTTAATAGAAACATTCTTACTCATAGATTCTTTATGACTTTGTTGAAAATAACCATATGATGTGACGATTAACATTTTCTATCTCACCCTAATGTATGATATGGTGATGGAGAACTGAAAGAATAACTTTGAATGACAATTTTCTTGATACAAAATATGAATTTATATAGACAAAGAGGAGGAATACCATAAGACATGAAATTATAAATTAAATTTTGGGGCTTATGAAGATTAAAAACAAAAGAGTTATAAATATTATTAAGAGTATAAGTTGAAGATGTGTGAGTTATTAGAAGTTATTTCTTATTTTATTAAAAATATTAATTATCTATCTATATATAATAGGAGAAGAAAAAATGACACATGTCAGCGCCACAAATTTTCAAAATTTTAAATAATTATTAATTAATAATTAAATATTATATAATTAATTAAATATTGTAAATTCAAAATTTGAAATAAAAGTAAACACATGTCATCAAGTTACCCAAATAATGAAAACTATCAACATTAAAAAAAAAATTATGTTTTTAAAATCAAAATATAAAGCCGTTGCAGTTTTTCTGTTTTTTTAATAGTCAATTAATTTTTTATATTTAAAAAAAAAATACGAATAGTGTTGCAAAACTTTCAAATAATGAATTTCAATTCTACTCAAACTCAATATACAAGGCAGTTTAAATTAAAAAATGAGGATAAGTTTTTCTGTTTTCAAAATAGTCAATTAAATTGACTATTAAAAAATATAACCGTACCATTTTTAAAAAAAAGAAGTAACATTTAAATTATAACAATAAAAATTCTTTAAATTGACATTAACCCACTCTCTCTATTATGAACATCTAAAGGAAAAAAAGCTCTTGATCAAAGCAGTCTGATTTTACAATCATCAAATTCGTTTTTTTTTTCTTCTTATTTTGACAGTCGTCAAATGTGTTCTTTTTTCTTCTTAGCGGTGGAAGAATTGAAAAACAATCAAAGCATTTTGTAGCCGAGATATAGATCCAACGGTACTTTCTTTGAATTTTAAATAGTAAATTCAAATCGAATTTAAAGTTTACTGCACATCAGTGCTTCATGTTGGAGTCCTAAAAACGTGCAACATTAATCAATGCAGGTTTATAACTTTTTTTCTTTCTTTTATTTGATTTTTGTAAGATTTTTACATTAATTATTTAAACTAAAAAATAAATATATAATATATACACATAATTTATAATAGATACACATACGGTTACAATTTTTTTGCATACAAATAAGTTTTTAAACTTTTATAGAAAATTAGGAAAAAATAATTTACGCAATAATCTGGAAAAATTATGAAAACGTACTAATTGAAAGTAATATTAATTTTTAAATATAAAACATGCCTAAATTTGTGCCACACTTTACTATTTAATATTTATAGTTATAGTTATTTTCATTTGAATTTTTCTTTTTTCTTGAAATAATTCATAACTCAAAGTATTTTAATTTGTAAATGGTAAATTCAAAAAAAAAAATTAACAATTAACAAATTAAAATTAAAATTATAATAGTACACACTCTAAAATAACTATACCGCAAAAAATAAATAAAGTCACGTTTCATTTTTTTACCCGATTTATAGCAAATTAACAATTACAAGGTCAATTTTATCTCCTACAGGTGTTGAATTGATTTGTTTACCTTTAAATTAAGATAGATTTTTTAGTTTTACTGTCATTACTTATTTTTATTAGTGGGGTAAGTTTAAAATTTGTCTAATTGCATTTACTTTTTTTAATATTGTTATATGTAGAAGGACAAGACAGTGATGAATCCCTGTAATTAAGGTTACTGATCAACAAAAAATTATATGTCCATTTATTGAAAAACGTCACTATATGAGAAATTGCATTGAACATATAACAAATTAATTTTGTTTACTTGGTTATATGTGGTTTCAATGAATATTATGTATGTTTCTAAATATCTAAACTAAACACAATTCCAATTAGATTTACCAAAAAAATATTTTCTTATAGTGATTATGGACCACTAATTAAGAGTATGTTTTTTTATATTTAATATGCAATATCTATATTTTTTGAAAATTATTTTATTCTATGTCAAAATATACTTTTAAATCTAAAAAAAGATTACGAATATAAAAAAATTAAAAGTATTTTATGCTTTTATGTGACTTATCTTTTTTCAAGTAACATTGCTCATAATGAATTAATATTTAGTTTTTTCTGCATGCAGATACGTAGTCATGTGAAAATTATTTTTAAAACTTATTTCAAATGGGTAAAAATAAATAAAACATGAAAAATAAAATTTTAAAAATTATTCAATATTTTCACATTTAATCAGATGTAAACTTCTCCCATGTGTGAAAAATAAAATTAAAAAACTTCAATTTTTTTATTAAATATAAAATATAAATATAAAATTTGACTATGTATGTATGTTTGTATATAAATATATAAAAATTAAATTATTAGTTTAAATAATGAAATATATTTTAAATCTAAAATCTAAAAATCTTTTTAAATGATAAGAATACTTTTAAGTTTACACAAAAGGGGAGAAGAAGATAAAATCAGAAAATGAACAAAATTTTATTAACTAACTAATTATAAATATGTGGCTAAAATAACTACAACAATCTTTTTTAAAGGAGAAGACAATCTTTTTTAAAGGAGAAGAATAATTATGCACGGTGGAGTCATTTAAAACATAATTCATATTAAATTAAAAAATATAATTAAAATATTTTAAATCTGAACTTTTTTTAACAAATCGGAAAATCTTTTTAAATCTGAAAATATTTTAATTTTAAGCCAAAATAAAGAAGAAAAAAAAAAGATAACTGTACCATATTTTTTTTTTTTAAAAAGTACTTCCCACGTTTTAAAAATACATATATAACTACACTGGCTGCTAAAATTTAGGAACTACCAATTATGTTTATATTTACATAAATCTAAACACAAATCAATTTAGCCTATTTTTCTGTAAATATATTTCCACAAAATATTTGGTAGATAACTATTACATATACAAATAATGATGCTATAATTTAGGATTGTGTAGCGAGAGAAACAAGGACATATTGTTATTTTGTTTCTACTAATTATATAAAACA
>JAJOOR010012884.1:0-23275 GCA_036250505.1 Solanum acaule
ATATGTCCTTGAGAGTTGATACTATATTAATATATTATTATCTAAGTATCTGTATTTGGTATTTGACATGAGTATCGATTTAATTTAATGATACTGATTGTTTATAAACAATGATACAAACTATTAGACTACTTGCTCAATGATACAATCATGTTAATTAATTATCAAGATTTTAAAAAAATATATAAATCTTGAGTTTTCACACATATATATAAACGTATTGAGCAAAATCTATATCTGTACATATTACATTTTAGTTTAAGTTATTTAAGTTTTCTTGTGTTTTCTTTTAAGCTTGTTAGTATATATTCTAGATATGAAGAGCCTGCACTACCACGCACTTAATATATAGTACTCTTTTATTTTAATTTTTGTGATACAAATGTAATTTGAAGTCAACTAAATTTTCATATATTTTTAGAAATATTTTAAATTGGTAATTATTATAATTTATTGTCTTTTAATAAAAAATTTACATAATATATGCTATTTCTATTCCATTTTGTCCCAACTTATATGACATAAATGAAATTTTGAAAGCCAATCAATTTTTTTTATATAAATTGTTATTATTATGAATTATAATATAAAAATATATGTTACTTCATCTGTCTAATTTATTTAGCACAGATAAACAATTGAGAGTCAATCAATTTCTTTTAGATATTTTAAATTGTTAATTATTATGATTTATAGTCCATTTTACATAAATTTTCAAATATATAATGGCCTAAGAAGAAACGTAAAACAAATAAGTAAAAACAAAGAGAGATAATTGAAAATTGTCTGTTTCTAGCCATAAAAAACAGTAAAATAATATATTAGCATTTCTACAAGTTTTGGTAGAATTTATTGAAATTCAATTAGCAAATTATTTTCATTTTAAGCTTGGGAAAAAAAAACTATTTAAAATTCTTCGAAAAGATATTGTACTATCCATGAAAAGATATAATGAGGATCTAAACTACCTTATCCGTGAAATCAAAGAATATATATATATATAACGATTCATCAATAAAATAAAAGGAAAACCTTTGAATTGACTATGGCTTAGGCTACCGTGTGATAAAATATAAAAGAAACATTGAAGTATAAGGAGAGGGGGGAATGAATCTTCTAAGAGAAGAATTAGGTTTGACATACGGAAGAAAGTATATTCCCTCACAAAATTATTGAGGAATTACCATAAGTTCAATGAATTATTATGAACTTAATTATGACTTGGCTTTTAAGAAAAAACACCTTAAAACTATTTTTAAATGGAAGCATAAGCAGTTTTTGTTATTGGAAATAAACTAAAAAAATTTGCTTCTTAGAAAAAGTCGAAGTAGAAAATTATTTATTTGAAGACTAAAATATTCCTTCCACATATACATGTTTACCAATATATCTCTTATTAATTAATTAGCATATCTCATAATTTTGATTAAGTTTCATTCAAGAGTTTTATTTTATAGTTTTATATAATAAATTATTTATTTTATTTTATATTTATATGATATTATTTATATTTTATATATTATCTTACTTATTATTTTACAGAATTAGAAATAAATGTAATAACAATATTTTCTGGGATTAAAAATATGAAGGATTTTATTTATTTATATGATGATTTTTTTCTATATAGTGATTTAATTTGTGGAATGATTTTTAAATTTATGAGTATGTACATTTTAATTTAATTAATTAATTTTTTTGTAATAGATATTTAAAATAGTTTCTCTCTATAAAATAATATATATATTAAAAGCACATTGATACTTACCATTTTTCATAATTTATGAGTATGCTTTGTTGGCAATTTGTGCACACTAGTTTATCAACCCCCCACGTTCCCTACCTTAAACAAGTTTTAGGTGAATGATATATTCTTAAACGTCAAATTAGTGCTTACAAACTTTTCTTTTCCTTACGTCGTCATCAAAGAAGGCTTCCTCTTTCGTTTTAAAATTTAAGTGGTGAAGTGACGAAGTCCATTCTGAAATTTCAAATTTATATTCAAGATTAAAGAATTTTTTATGAAAATAAATTGTAAGACGTTGAAAAAAATTCTTAAAAAAGATATTAAGACCTTTTTAAATTTTGATACAAAACACATAAAAGGAAAAACAAAAAATAAATCGATATCTTCATGTGGTATGACACTTTCAATTTTAATTGAAAAAAAATAGAAAACCCATCCGAACCGTCCAATAAAGAAAAAAGTTATATTTTATTTTAGTTGTGGCCAGTGTCTTTGAACATATGATGTTTGACTATTTTCTTTATCCAGTAAAATGTTTATTGGATTTCTTTAATAATGTTGGCGTGTCACAATGAATCCAAGCTGCCGCGTTACATGAACATTTGTCATATCTTTTTTTGTTGGTTTTTTTATTTATTTATATACCCTGTCATTTTTCTTGATCTCTTCAAGCCTAGACTGGAAAATATAAATAAATAAATACAATGTAGCATGTAGGGTCCACAAATGGTAAAGCCGAAGACTATAAGTTCAGTCCAAATTTATTATAACTGATATCTAAATTTTTTTTATTTTTTATATTGACACAGAAGCTATAATATTGAGATTCATATGATGAAAAAAAAGATTCATGTGAAGTTTAAACACTATAATTAGTAAGAATATAAATATAAATGTATGTTTGTGACCTATAATTTTTTCTCAAGCTTGACAATGATATATAACATTTTATTATAATATTCATATTAATTACATATAATTTTAACTTTTATAAAATAATTTTAAAAAATAAATAATTAATATTGAAGCCCAAATATGAAAAAAAAATTCTTAATATGCTACGAGTAACAAATAGAAGTTAACATATAATATTGTCTACATTAATAACACAAGACTTAATTTTCTCTTTTCTTTGTTATACGTAATTATTTTAAGATTTTTTTCGTCGTTACTCAAACTAATGGTGGCCCAATGCATGTGTGCTTTATTAAATGAGTCAATTTCACATATAGCAAACACAAAAATTATATTTGTATGTTATAGCTATAGTTTGCATAATTACGCTCCATAACAAACATAAATATGTATATTTCGCTATACATATACAGATGAAAGCTATGACTATTTCGCTATACATATATACAAAAGAAGCAATTGTATAATTTGTTTCGGCATACATATGCAAAATAATCAATTGTATAATTTGTTTTGTATAAAGCGAGAAAGAGAGAAAGACAAAAGAAAATAGGGCAGGGGAAGATCATATTTGTATAATCATAAGTGTATAGGACGAAAATATATGCATTTGTATTTGTATATACAATTTTCTCTCGCTTTATACAAACACAAACGCAATGTATACATTTGTATTTGTATAAAGTGAGAGTGGCGAGCGAGATATGGAGAGTGACGAGCGAATCTGGGAGAGGGGAGACAGGGGAACGAAAATATATGTATATATACAATTTTCTCTTGCTTTATACAAACACAAACACATTTTATACATTTGTGTTTGTATAAAAGCGAGAGAGGCGAGCGAGACTGGCAACACAACACGAGAGTGCGAGCGAGATTCCACCAGGGAGAGAGGCGAAAATAGCAACAGTTTGCTATGGAATACAATTAAATCAAACTATGTTTATAACATTTAATTTGAGTTAATAGTTTGTTATTATATACAATTTTCCCTTTTTAAATTAACTTTAAATTAAAGAGTAGTTTAGTTATTTAATATATAGTAGTTAAATGCTTAAATTATCTTGTACACAATATTATATTGCGTGTACAAAAATGATACTAGTTCTGTTGAAGTATGCAGCAAATGTAGCAAGAATGTACCTGGTTCATAAAGAAGTCTTGATTCATTGAAGAGTGAGGGGTCGTTTGATGTGAAGGATAATACCAAATAGTCATGGCATTAAATTAAAGTATCACTTAATTTGTTGTTTGGTTGGCAAATCCGGAATAACGTATCCCGGAATTAAGATTTAGTACCAGAATAAGTTATCCCTCCCCTTCGGTGGTATAGTAATTTTGGGATAACTTATCCGGGGATAAAATAAGTAAATGACAAAAATGTCTCTTTAAACCCTTTTTATACATCACTTTTCACATTCATGAAGTACATTTTTGTAAACAAATAAATTATTTTTAAAATTTATTATTTTAAATACAACAAACCAAACACTCAATAAAAAATAATCTTATCATAATTTTTTCCATCATAACTTGAATTCAAACCAAACATCTCCTTAGTTACAAACTAGATGCACCACCGTTATATCAAGTGTAGTACGTTAGTAGTAAGTTAGGAAGATATTTTTTAGTAGAATTGAAAGATGAGAGATGCTATATATAAGTGATTGATTGCGTAGATCTCAGTTGAGATGATTCTTCCTAAATAAAATCTATCTTTTTCCTCTCTAAATTTCATCTTGCAAATAGGCCTTTGATGCCTTTTTTGAGTTCCTTAGCTTTATCTTTCACAAGTTTGAATTTATTTGGATCGATTTTTCATTTTTAATTTATAAAACTAAAGTCATAAGTCAGAAAATTCAACTTATAATTTTTTATTTACTTTTAGCATTTTAGCTTGAGAGTCTGTTTGACATTGCCGCTAAAAGTTGTTTATTTCTAAAAACACCTATTTAAAATTGTTTTTAAAAAAAAGTGTTTTTGAAAAATAAAATAATTTTTTTTGTTTGACTAATTTATTTGAAAAATGCTTTTGATGAGTAGATTGTGTATGTCTAATTTTTTTTAAAAAATGTCTTTAAAAGTCAAATTACAAAAAAAGACAAGTATCAATATACTTTTAATATTAAGATTATTTTACAGGGAGAAACAATTTTAAATATCAATTATAAAAGTTTTAATCAAATTTTTATCTTTATTAAATTAAAATGTACATATTCTATTTTTCAATCAATACTATAGATAGATAAATAAAAAATAATTAAATATTGAAATACTATCTACATGATATTTTAAATAAAATCAAAATTATCAAATATAATATAATAATAATAAACGTAAAATAAATAAAAAGTTATTATATAAAAATACAATAATTAATAATTTGAAATATCAAGAAAAACATATAATTACTTTTTTTATTCTAAAAAATTCATCTAAGCTATCTAAATTGGACAAAGGTTGTAATTTATATTATCTGAAAATTACGTAAAAAATATTATAAATCACAGTAATTAACTTAAATAGCTACTTTTTTTACAAAATTTGATTGAATCTCGAAATTCCATATATATCACATAAAATTAGAACAAAAAGAGTAATATATATTAACTTAAAATTACATAAAAGATACTATAGATCACAATAATTAACAACTTAAAAATCTAAAACCTTATAAGAAATTTGGCTAACTCTCGAAATCGGGACAAAATGGAGCAAAACACTACGTGGAAATTACGTAAAAAGATACAATAATAAAAAACTTAAAATATCTTCAAAAAACATATAAAATATTTGATTAATTTTTTCACATTTCATTTGTGCCACATAAATTTGATCAAAGGAATTACATATATATTATGTGAAAATTATATAAAATATACTATAATAATAATTAAAAACTTAAAATAAATAAAAAAAATTAATTGACCCAAAATTTTATATGTTTCACATAAATTAAAACAAAAAGAGTAATCAACAAAAGAAAAAAAAAGTAGCGAAAGAAAGAAGAAAAAAAGAAGGGAGAATTTTCAAAACAACAATATTTTAGCTTTTAGTGGGACTCCTTAGCAACAGTTTCATTATTTATTAAAAATGTCATTATTTTAGTTTGTTAAGGGATTAGTTATGTATTTATTTTATTTTGATTAATTTGAAAGAATACAAATAATTAATAACAGAACAGAGAAAATCATGGAACAAAAAAAATTCAAAAAAGGTAAAAAGGACTTTAAATACAGATCAGTTATGTTTTGAAAATAGCATAAATAGCCATCTTTCCGTCGAGCGATTTTTTCTTTCTTCTTAAGAACATCAAAAAAAAAATTAAAATAATTTGGTTTGTCTTCCGAATCATTCATCTGATAACTTTCATAGCTTCTTCAAGTTGAATATGACATAATTTTGAAACATAATTTTTCAAAATTGACAACTATAAATTTGTCGCATCCAGTGAACAATCGAAAAACAATCAGGTATTTTTTTTTTATTTGCTTGGATGAGATATTCGTATATGTCGAGTACAAGAGTGTTTTTTTTTTCTGATTGAAGCAGTGAAATCTTTGCATGCATTGGGATTTATAGCTTTTTTCGGATGTTTTGTATCCAAATTATGATGTATAACGAATGAAATTGTTTTTTTTTAGTTTAGTAGCTTTTTTTTTGTTTGAATGCATACAATAATTGGATCCCATTAAGTTAATGTAACTAATCGATCATGAATTATATGTTGAATACAACAATATATGAATACGAAAGTGAGATGAAAATACAAAGTTATAAATACAAAGTGAGATTGAATATAAAGTTGTGAATACAAAAGAAATACTCTCTTCATTTGAAATACAAAGTGACTTTGAAAGGTAAAATACAAACTAATGGATCGTGAACTATATGTTGAATACAACAATATATGAATACAAAAATGAGATGAAAATACAAAGTTATAAATATAAATACAAAGTGAGATTGAATGTAAAGTTGTGAATACAAAAGAAATTAAATACTCTCTTAATTTGAAATACAAAGTGACTTTGAAAGGTAAAGTAGGCACATAATATACAAAACTTGTTGGTATACAATTAGGTTGAATACAGAACAAAAGAGAAATATAAACTTGTTCACATATAAATTGAGATTGAAATACATAATAAATACCCAATAAAATACAAAATTGTTAGCATACAGTTAGGATGAATTACAAATTAAGAAGGAAATACAAACATGTTGGTATACTAATTGAGATTGAAATACAATGTAAAAACAAAAAATGTAAAACTTGTTGATATATAGATAGAATGAATACACAAATAAACTGTTGATTCAGACATTGTAGACAGACAGATGCTTTCCCCAAATCTAAAATCCTAAAAGCAAATATGAATGTATTAAAAATCAAACAAAATAAACATATGAATGAATTTGTAGATTCTAATAAATCTGAAATATTAAACGAAATCAGAAAAAAATCAAAAAAAATTGTTTAATCGACTAAAAATCTAAAATACATAAATTTTACATGAATATGTAAACAAACTTGCATAACAATAGCAAAAAATAACGGAAAATCCGTAATATGTACAATGCGAAATATAAATCATAAACGGTGATATTGAAAACAAATCAAAAGAAATCTAAATAACTAATTGAAATACATAAATATTAGATGAATATGTAAACAAACTTGCATAAAAATCAAAAAAATTGACGGAAAATCCGTAATATGTACAATGCGAAATATAAATCATAAACGGTGATATTGAAAACAAATCAAAATAACTAATCAAAATGAATAATGGAAATTACCTTGCCAACCGAGAAATCTGCTTGAATTAATAAAGAGATTTCGTTTAACAATAAAGAAAATTTCTTGATGAACAACAATTTAGCACCTTGAAGAAATATAAACTTAAAATGTGAAAGGTGGGGAAGAAACATGAAAGTTGGGGAAGAAACGTGAATGGTGATGAAAAAAGGTTAATGGTATAGGTTTAATTTTTTTTTCACTTTAAACGGTTATTGGTATATAATTTGGTCCAATATAGGACTCTTTCCATAAGTAGAATTAATTTAAAATACTAAAATTTGAAGACATATTATTTTATAAAAATATTGTCATTCTGCCATTTTAAATAAATATTTTAAAGTATTGTTATTTTGACTAATTATGTTAGATATTATGACTTAATTGCTAATTTTCCCCAAAAAGAATGGAAAAATTACAGAAATCCCACATTTTAGTTTACTTATTACCATTATTCCCTATAAGTTTTACAAATTTTCAAAATCCCTCATTTTTGCACATCAGATTAGTGTATCATGTATAAAATGTACCTCGCGCATCAGATCAGTGTATCTCACGCATTATATTAGTGTATCTTGCGCATCAGATTAGTGTACCTCGCGCGTCAGATCAGTGTATCTCGTGCATTAGATTAGTGTATCTCGCGCATAAGATCAGTGTATCTCGCGCATTAGATTAGTGTATCTCGGGCATCAGATTAGTGTATCTCGCACATCAGATTAGTGTATCATGTATAAAATGTAATGTATCTTACTTAATGATTAATGTATCTTGCGCATCAGATTAATGTATCAGCGCTTATATTATTGTATCCGTTTTTTAAATTTTTGAGGGATTTCTGTAATTATAAACTTATAAGGGACAAATGGTAATTTTGTCTTAAAAGTATGTGATTTCTGTCATTTGTCCAAAAAGAATAGTAGAGGAGCAAGAAAGATACGGGCCGAAGCCCATGAGTCCTAGTCCATATTAATCACTCTTTACCCATTGGTAAGAGTTGGGCCCAAGCCCAATTACAAAATCACCCAAATATCTCAAGCGCTTCTTCTGCTCTGCGCCTCATCTGCAGCTAACGCAGACAGAATTGAAGTTTCTCTGCGCCTCATCTAATTTTTCGACAGCAAAGTTTATAGGTAAGTCTGTTAGGTTATTTTTGAACAAATTCCAAGTAATAAACTTGTTTTACAGGTTATATAATCTTCCTCTATCTCACAATGTTTGATTATTATGCACAAAAAATTGTAATTTATGAACGAAAAATGTCATGATTTATTTAGTAGTTTCATGTTTACTTGTATTGTAGGTTGTTTTAGAGTTTGAAAAATTATTTTTTTAGTTAAGCTCGTGTCAACAAAAACTATTTTTTTTAGTGTGTTAATATGCTATATTGTAATTACTATAGCAAAACTTTTCGTTTGGGCATTCACCAAAAGAAAAATAATTATCCCTCTGTTTCAATATTTGTTTGTGTGTTTTTAATTTGACATGGAGTCTGAGAAATTGGAACTTTGCGGAAAGTTGGGAACTTTGAATTAAACGAACGGGTTAAAGGCAAGACAAACAAATTGAAAGGAAGAGAGTATGAAAAACAACCATGGAACTGGAATTGCTTGTGGATCTTTTTTTTTTTTTTCATAATTGCTAGTGGTGCTTAGTGCAATATCATATGTATTGGTGATTTTGTATCAGATGTATAATTGACAATCTTTTTGCTTCCCTGAAGTACTGAGCTACTTCTACGTGTGACAAGAATGGTGCGTGCGTACAAAGTAAAAGGGGAGAAGAGAAAAAAGAAAGGAGAGAATTATGATAAAGAAGAAGAAATTGAGGTACCTTTGGAAGAGGAGGAATCAACAAAAAGAGTGAAGACAGAACACACTGCGGCAGACACGGAGGCAGCTGAAAGAGTTGTAGATTTACTATCTGGCATTCCTGTTGTTGCAGCTGATCAAACCAATAAAGCTGGTGTAATTTTCATCATTGAAAGAGCTTCTCTTGAAATTGCTAAAATTGGAAAGGTCTGTCTCTATCTTTGCAAGTGTCATTTTTGTTCCTCTACTTTTATTATGGTTTTGATTACAAAGCTTTTGAGAATGTCTACTTTAGAAGAAGATTGTAGCTTTATCAGTATTATATGATGTTATCCAACACCCCACTAGCTCATCTTATTATTATCTTTAGCATCACATATAATGCTCATCCTTCCCTTCACCATGTATAAAAGAAGTTGAAGTTATTATGTGTAATGATCTCTTCTTCTTGTCGATGCAGACGTACCAACTTCTGAATTCTGATGAACACTCCAACTTTCTGAAGAAGAATGGTCGGAACCCTTCTGATTATCGGCCTGATATTGCGCATCAGGTTAGTTGACTTTGGAACTCCTGCCCTATCTTGTTGCCCAATATTCCTATAGTATGAACACAATGGTGTTCCTGTAGACTCCAAATTTAAGTGTTTGTCGTTTGAGACACTATCTGTATGCATGTGGGCCATAGATCAATGGTAACCAGCAAGAAGTTGATGGTTCAAACTTCTGTCAACTTTTTGAGGAGATGGGTGGTGGAATGTCCTGGTCAGGTATTGAGTCCTGCAAGTGAAAGTATGTCAAATAATGACAAGGAGAGGGATATCTGGTAGTTGGCCACGAAATCGGCAAGTAGTCATTTTAATAGCTCTTTGATAATATATTTATTAGTGATTATTCATTGATTTCTCTAGTGGAACTTTCTGTTTCTCTAAGGTACAATATGAGTTTGGTTTGGACAAGAAAGAGAAAAGAGAATATGAAATTAGGAATGAGCTCACCCTAGTCTGTTCAGTCCATATATTCCCTTACCCTTTCCTAGATTTTGTTTCAGTTGAATACATGAATAGGATGCAAAGCAGCTTCTTCTCATAAGTAATAGTAAAAACTTCTAGATACAAGATGTGTACAACAATTTTAGAGTTCTTTCAAACATGTTATTTGTGCATTCATCTATACAAGTGGGGACATCATATGTGTACTTCCAAGGTAAATGAGAAATACCAAAATCAGTTTCATTTGCACTATGGATCTCTTTGCCTTCCAAAAGTCTCTAGTATCTCTCCTCTGGCATTTTTGTTTATAAGAATGGAATCTCAACATAGTTGTGCAAAATTTTATCCATTTATCCTCTTCTACAAAATACCATCTTCCCAATGATCATGGTCATATGCCTTATCTAGTTTCTCTCCTCTGTCATTTTTGTTTATAAGAAAGGAATCTCAACATAGATGTGCTAAATTTTATCCATTTATCCTCTTCTGCCAAATGCCATCTTCCCAATCATCATGGTCATATGCCTTTAGGCATAATCTTGCTTATTCACTCTAGAGTCCACGTATTCAATTCTACCATCCACTTTGCAATCAAGGCAGCATCTAATTTATGCCGTCCATCTATAATAGTTGTTTTGTCCCAAGAGATAAAACGAAAATTCTACTGAAAGTCTAGAGAACATAACAAAATTAGGACTATGGATAAGTGGGCTAAGCTTGTTTTATTGCTTAGTTACCCAACTGACACTTAAAGTTTAAGTTTCTGCCACTGTCAAAAGGAGAATAAAACAAATAGGAAATCAGATGCCTTCTCAACCCACACCACCTCTGGTTCTGCGCAACTCAGGCTCACTCTCTATGCTGCATTGTTTGATTTATACATTTGACGATATCAACTGTGGCTTGATGCCTCTATGTCAGCTTCTTTATTTCTCTCGAAAGCTTCTCAATACCTTACATGAGAAGATGCAGATATGGATTGCTTAGGCTGTGGTTTCCCTTCCACATTTTTGCTCAGAGTTAATTCTGTAGAGTGAGTTCATCAACTTGATCTTGCTTCTATTATACTTCTTTCCGGTTCAGATTCTGAGTGTGTATTGGAACTGGGGAGCATAGATGGAATTGCAGTGCCGAGCTGGGCTTCTTCTTTAGTATATCATTTCTTATTGAAATAGAAAGAAGAGAAAAAACTATAAGCAGCAGTTGTTAAAAGTTTAATAGATTAGGAGAACACGAGATTTTCCTTCCTTACTGTTAGATCTTCTTCTAGTGGGAGGGAGAAAGCAGGAAGATTAGATGTTACTATATTTGCTTGATTGCACCTTGGGGCTTTTAGGATGTGAACATTTTAATTGATGTCCAAGGCACCCCCTGTGAAAGTCCTTACTTGCCCTATTACCCTCCTTTTGGGACAATAATTACTGCTTCCATCCATTTTCAGTACAGTATGTAAGTGAAATAAGTTCTAATTCCTTGCAAAGCTAATGAAAAAAAGGAATTGTGTTGCATGTTGACCAACTTCATTTGCATTTAATTATCGCACAAGTTCACGATTGCTTTATGAGGTGGTGCAATTAGTTAAAAATCCTCATTCGCCTTTTTCCTAAAATGTTTATGTGAGTTCTTCTTTCCTTTCACAGGCAATGCTTTCAATTTTAGATAGCCGAGTAAATAAAGCTGGGCGACTGAAAGCTTTGTATGTGAGGACTGAGAAAGGTGTCCTTTTTGAAGTAAAACCTCATGTTCGTATCCCTAGGACATTTAAGAGATTTGCTGGCATCATGTGTAAGTTAATTTACCTTGAGCAAAATTTCTTCACTCATCCCTTTTCATGCTTTTATTCCTATATGTGATCTGTGATTTGTCTAATTTTTCTGTTTTCTGATGTTGCTTCAATTTCAGTGCAGCTGCTACAAAAGCTGAGCATAACTGCTGTTGGTAAGCGAGAGAAACTGTTGCGTGTTATAAAAAACCCTGTTACACAGTACCTACCCATCGACTGTCGGAAGATAGGTGAATAGTTTTTCTGTTTTAGTCCCTTCCTTCTCTAATGGAATGTTCTTGACAATTGACTAATACCCCACTTCGCTTATGCATCAGGCTTCTCTCATAGTTCTGAGAAGCTGGTGGATATTCAGGACTATGTTAATGGCGTCAACAATGACACGAACCTTGTTTTTGTGGTATGTTCTAGTGTAATTTTCTATAGACAACTACATTTTGTGTGAAGTTATAGTTTACTTGATATTTGACATATGCAGGTTGGGGCTATGGCCCATGGGAAAATTGATAAAGATTATGTTGAAGATTATTTGTCGAGTAAGCTAATTCTTCCAATTAGAGTGCTGTCATTTGATTCTTCTGACTTTTTCTTGATTTGCATGGCTAGTAATTAACGTAGGAATGCGAACATCTATTACTTGTGCCTGTATGCTCAATTGATAACACTAGGGTAATATTGATCTTCCTGTAGATTAAAAGGACTTCTCGAGAGTCACTTATGACTTTGGCAAATGAGAATTATAGGTTGCGGCCGCTGTAGAATGTAGATATGGTTGGAATGTTGAACATAATCTTTAATTTTTATCATGTTATTCTAGTATATGCCATACTCATACAAAACTTGTAAAGGGGGAGATTGTTCTCTCCCTATGAGTTGTTTGGTTCAGTGTCAGCCTGTCAAACTCTGAAAGCAAATATATGCGGGCTCTCAACTGCATCTTAACGTACTTGATGCTTTTAAAACATCCTCTGGAAATGAAAACCCGTCTTGGTATACTGATAAGTTTGATGAGTTATTGGCGCCATGCATGTATATTCTATGTAAATGCTCAACTAGGTCCACACTGCTTTCACTACATGAAAAATCGTCTTGGCAAATTATTGCATTATTTCTGCAGCTGAACCTTGTCTAATCATCTAATGTATCTTGCAGTTTCGGATTATCCGTTGAGTGCTGCATACTGCATATCAATGATCACGAATGCCATGGAGCGCAAATGGAAGATTTTGTAGACTGACCTCACCTATATTCTCCCAAGACATACTTTCTAGAATGTTGTCCTTGCTAGTTTTCTTCTATAGGCCTTTCTGGTTGGTTAAGTTGTGTAAAATATTTTAAAAAGGGCGAATGACCCTCTTCTACATTTTGGAGTGCCCTTTTTGCTTGTTCACAATGAATCTGAAACATTTTGAGCCTGTAACTGACTTATTCATAGAAATTTCAGTTTAAAAAATTTTGATTATTGAAATATCCCGTTGCCGGGGTGAGTGCAGAGGCCAACATTGACTATTATGACTTCTCTTATGGCTGCTGCAGTAAATATGAATTGTCAACAATGTTGGTTCTGCTTTGTTTTCAAATCCAAAAAGCTCTTCCTACTTAGAGTAGGAAGTTGCCATTGGACTGTCTATTGTTTCATCAAATTATTGCAACAGAAAATTTTGACTATATAGGCCCCTCAAGATGGAACTAGTTTTATAGTTGAGAGAGAGTTGAGAGTTGAAGATCAATTTGGTCCATTTTGCAGTTAGTGGAATTAGGTATGTAAGTACACTATGAGACCTTAATGCTGGTAAAACAGTGATGACATGAGATTTGATACTCAAAATGTGTATACCTAGGCACTTTTTAAAGTATAACATGGTTTTTATAGCCTTCATTACACAAGCATACATAATAGTACAAATGGAGTTTACAAAATTTAACATCAATCTGGAATTTGGAACCAAGAGCTAGTTTTTCTGCAATGGTGTGCAGAGAAACTGGATGACACAGCCAATCTCCAGCACAGGTTATAGTATTTCAACATCAATGTATGTACTCTTCATTTTTTCCTTTCTATGAGACATGAGTTATCTCTGCTTGTTGTTGTGTCAATCAAAGACCTGTAAGTAGGTCAGGGTTCGCGGGAGGCTTTTCCTCTGGAATGTCAACGCTAGCAACAATGTTGGCTGTCTGATTAGAGGACAACGGCTCTACTTGAGACATTTTTCTTCTTGATCCGAGACCACCTTTTGTACTCGGGGAAGTTTCAGGTGATTCCCCTGGACTCCCTAATTTTCGTGTTTCTATTGGTCCAGGTTTTGTAGGTCTCCTCTTTTTTGCATTCTTATGCCAATTCATTAGTGCCTTGGAAGTTTGATCATCAAATATTGATCTCTTCATGGTTGATCCCATCTAGAATGTCCAAATGAATGAAAACAAATCAGTTCACCATGTTTTGTACTTCTAGCATGGGATGTATCTACTCATTGAACATCCAAATGGTTAGCCTCCATGAACGTCAAATCACGAGTTAATTTCATGTATGATCACAGAGTTATCTAGTAGTAGTAACTCCATGAAACTAGTTTTGTTAGCTAATCATAATGAACCTGCAACATAAGGGAAAGAGGAGTTACCTGGGTAACAAGTGCATACAGTGGAAGTGTAATGTAGCTGCACAAAATCTGAACACCTAACCTGACAAAGCATCCTTTTCATCAGATAAATTGAGAGTATTGTTATGACACTTGAAAAACTTAACACACTGAAGATAAGTATTTGTTCAATTACCCGATAGCAACTCTCAATAAGGCGAGGTAAAAATTATCGTGAAAACAGGAATGGAGCCCAAATTCATACTGCAGAACATGGTATGTCATTATGTTAAACGAAGTACTCCGTAGATATGAAGGAATTGAAAAGAAGAATTGAAAAAGTTTACTTACTGTTATCCAAAGGAAATAAGTTATCTCGAAAGCATTCTGCATCACATAAAGGAAATGATTAAGCTTAATATTTGCTTCCACATTGATTGTCTCCTCTATATCTTGGTGTTTACCCGGATTATATACAACCTTAACTTATATAACTCATTATTATTTTTCTAAGATGCACATACAGGGGACGTGTGTGAGAGTCTAAGAGGCAGAGAAAGCAAGAAATGAGTACCTGAAAGAGGGTGAGATGGACAAGATGAAGAATTAGAGTGGGCTTTCCAAACCAAAAATTTCTATCTGAAATTTGAACAAGAGGTATGCCTTGGACTACAGCATGTCTTTCTTGAATTTCAAGAGCCATCTGAGCTATAATTGCTTGAAGTTTTGTGCCAACTGCTAAGATTATCTTTAACCAATCCAGTGGTTAGTTCTGTCTTCAAAACTTTAACGGAATGGAAAACAAGTAAATGAAATTCTTACAACTAAAGGCAGTATGGACAGCCAAAACATAGCTTGCCATCCTGAAAGGACAGTATTTGTATTGGTAGTTAGAGCTAGTTTTTTTTACAATTAGAGATAATATGTATCAAGGTCGTTAACATTACCGTGGACATTCAACAGAAGATAAACAACTGCAGAAAACCATAGCAATGAACTGCAAATGTATAACAACGACGATAAATAATTAGATACCTCTAGCTAGTACAATGTAGCACATGATCAAAACCTGAGAAGATTGAGTAATTTGTTTCAGTTTTAGTCGAAAGACACGTACTTGATTCCCACAATAACCTTGAAATCATCTTCCAAGGATCTTTTTATGTACTTTTGAAAATTAAACTTACTTCCAGGTGCTAAATGGACCTGCAACAAGAGGAAAACAATAAACAAAAGAACTAGATATCTTTTTCTGTCCTATAAAAGACATAATTTGATTTGAAACCTTCAATTTGTGAACCTCACCGTGATGAAACCGTGGCGCATGGTCAAGTAGTCAGCTTTCCTAACTGACCTGAAAAATTGCCTAAAAAAGCACACCTGGAAATTTTGGGGTATTAGTTAGAAAAGAAGAAACAACAATGGTTGTAATACAACATTTCACTTGTTACATTCCATGTTATATTACTATATCACCAACTAATTTCCCCCTAATTTCTGGGGTCTATCGGAAACAACCTCTCTAGTCTCTAACTCACAAAAGTTAAGGTCAAATTTTCCTTAGGAGATGGTATTCTTTTAACTAGAAAACACAAATGTGATTTCCGTGCTTATGGCGAGGATGCCTAGAAGAATGTGAAAATCATATCAAATTCGTTATAGAACGAAACTCATTGAAGCTTTAAATTGAAAAACAACAGGCTCTTAATTTCGCAGGCAAACCTATCAAAGACCCCATTCATCCCAAAATATTGAAAAATATGCAAATAAAAGCAGAAGGCAGATGCTTTAATTTTTTCTTACACTGTAGAAAATGATTGGGGTGGTTCCAAAACTCGTATTATCCCTAACAAAAGATGTCTCTTTGGTAAGCCTGAATCTTGAGGCATCTGCATAGAAATGTCATATAAGAAATACAGATTAAATCCCTCTTGGTTAAATGTGAAACGTAAAAGATATTGTATAAACATGAAAACTAATTCTTAGATCACTTTTGCCTGAGTGGTTGGTCTTCACAAAATTTAACAGTAGTAGAGGATAACTATATGAACTTCACCATATCGTAAGACAAGAGCCGAAGAGTCACATGGATAGAACCAAACATGCACCTAATAATTACGAAATTTCAAGAATAATTTTTCTCAACTCTCCCCTTAATCTTGAAGTTTCTTTTCAACTACAAGTCCTTGATCTCAATTTTTCGAAAATCTTCAACTTTATCAAGAAAATCATACATCAGATTTATCTCCATATTTCTATGCAGCCTTCAACTTGACAACTTCTAAAGTTGAATTTTCAAGTTCTTGCTTGATGCTACTATCAAAATACCATAGACTAAAAGTATCCTTATCGTCCCCCTTGGGTGCTAGCAACAAAATTGTCTCCTCCTTTCTTGTGATGAACAAGATTGTCTCTCTTCAATATTACTATGACACTCTCATGAGTAATAAACAAATTTATGAAAATTATAGCATTCATATTGATATTTGTCACCTATTTTTATTTGCTTCTTGCTAGTTGTTAGAGTGGGTTGGAATCCCACATTGGTTGGGGAATGAATTGATGGTCCGCGTATGGACTTTGGCAACCCTCCCCTCGTGATCTAGTTTTGGGGGTTGAGTTAAGCCCAGATACCGTATCTTTATATGGTATGAGAGCCTGGTCCATCCTCGTTTGGACTCTTGGTCCACACTCCAGTTGAGCCTGGGCATGATGGAGTGTTAGAGTGGGTTAGAGTACACATTGATTGGGGAATGAACTGATGGTCTGATTAAATGGACTTGAGAAATTCTCCACCTATGATCTAACTTTTGGCTCGAGTTACGTTCAGGTGTCATATTTTTACACTAGTAACTATGACTGCTTCCTCTTCCAGTTATGACCATGACTTTTTGATGATTATTGGTTTTTCTCTTCATTGTTGGATTGTTACAATTACATCTTCCTCTTCCTCATCCACATCTTCTGTGGATCTTTTCACCTCATTCATCCTTCGAAGTTGCTCTTCTCAAGGAACGAAGGATCTTCATGAACGACTTCTACTTTATCTGAACCATATCTCTTCAATTTATTACAAGGCCTTCACCCTTGAACAATAATCCAAATTTCATTTGAGTTCTCTCATTTTCAAAGCTCCAAAATACCTACCCCGTGAGAATTGAAACCTTACCTTCTTGACCTTGTCTACTCATTAGAGAGAATTTTGCAAAACCTCCCAAGCTTCGTTTGAGGTGGTTGCAGTGGCCACCTTCTCAAACATAGTATCATCCAAATCTTGATGGATGAGAGTGAGGCTCGTTGTTTCTTTTTCCTTTTCTTTGCCAAAATATCCTTCTCATATCGGATTTCTGTAATCCCTGTTCCACTATTGCCCACACAGCCAAGTATTACTTTCATGCAAAGACACTAATGTTCTTTTGACACCACGAAATTAGAAACCAAGTGGTCCATCTCTCTATATTTTCAGCACTCTTTGCAACTCGATTGCCAAATGACAAGTTCAAAGGAGTATTTATAGGTTCATAGGTGCCAACAAATTCTTCTCAACTCACTGATCGCATTCAAAACACGAAATTCACACACTTAAATCACATAGATATCCTAAAAGTCAGACCAAAGTCCGAACATGCTTCTATAGTATTTCAAGATTAGGCTTTCCTGACAATAAATTACCTCATTAACTCTCTCGTGCCTGCGTAAAATTAGGCCAAAGACAAAGCAAAATGAATTAAATCATGAAGATTTCACACCATACCATTGGATGCTTCATACTCATGCTCAACTTGCCTTTCCCATTCCTTCCACTCACGAATCTGCATATTTGAAATAGAATGATCATTTCTTGCTTCTAAAGTAATGCTCAAGTATTTAGTACAAGCGCAGAAGTACTGGAATTAATATTTCAAGGGTGTCCACGGTTAGGAGATCAATCTTGATCTAAAATTGGTTAAACTTTTGTGCTTGTCACACTGAAAATGCCGAAAAAATCTCACCTTTAATCTTCCGAGCAGCATTGTTATGGCACTGTAAATAACGTGGAAGACGGCTAAAAAGAATATGAAAATGTGCAGCTGATGCAAACCATGGGTGGATATAAGTGGAACTTGACCCTGTCAATGTGGTTACTGTTAGCCTGTAAATTTTCGAGTAACATTTATTCAAGAAATCTAAACAAAACGAATAACGAGTTCAAAATATAAGTCTAGAACCTTCTTGAACTAAATCAAAATAAATATTGTGACCAATAACTCAAGCTTTATAGAAAGCAGAAAACGGGGTTCAAACGCCAACTAAGTAAGGCTTGTCATACATAATACACAATCAGGTCACCTAAAAGATAGCTATAGGTAACAAACTTTATTTTTTTGATGATTGTGGTATCCGGGCCAGCTTGTGCTCACCTTGACTAATTCCACGGTATACCTGCCACTTCCCACCAACAACATGTACCAAGTAATTCTGTCCACCAAGGCTAAGACAGATGGGAAGAATCACCTAGTGTTTTACAACATGTTAAAGTAAATACTAATGTATATAGACTACAGCTACGCTTCAATCCCAAGTCAAGCTGGGGTCGGTTATATGAATCCTCAAAAAGGTACTCACCGGCCTGCAGGTTTCTGCAGGACTATCAGCTGCTAATATCCTATGGTCTGATAGAAGCCTTCGATGAGCTTCTCCGGTACCAGGTGGTTGATGATGACCTTGTCCAGGTGCATGATGTCCTCCTCCATATCCCAAACGTGCGTGTTGTTGGGCAGGGCATGGCAACATTGTGTCTGCAACCCTTTCAGGTATGCATATTCGCGATATGTAATTTTGTCCGAAAGTCAGAAGCAACGATATAAAACCAAGAACCATAAGCTCTACAAACAAAAAATAATCCATTGTCAAGGAAGGAAATCACTAATTAACTAAACCCCCAAATTCAATAATTATTACAAAAGCCCTTAATTTACCAGCCTTAATCTTCTCCAATGCTTCCACCAATGCACTTTTTCGTCTCCTCTCAAATGTCTGTATCCACAAGAACGTAACCAATTATTTTTCACCAAGACATTCATCATCTACTGTATATACATAATTATTTTATTTTTCTAGTTATCATTTTCCCACGAAACGAATTCAAATGAACCCCTTCCACCCTTCTAGCTCTCTGCCCCTGGCTAGAGGTCATGGTGCAATTTGAACACGTCGATTTACGTGTCCAAATCTTCAATAATCCAATTCAAAAGTATTGGCTTGATTAATTCAAATTCGCGCCCTCCTTGCAACAACATCTCCTAGGACCACAACATTTTAAAAAAAAAACTTGTTACCTAAATAAAAATTACCTGTCCAACTTTATGAAGAACCTTTTCCAATAAAATGGAAATAAGAACAATAACAGCACAAACCAAAGCCACAGCCCATGTAGGTGTTTGATCTAATTCCCTTGAACTTGCATCTCCTCCAGCCATTTTTTCTTCGTATTATTATTACAATTTATTTTATAAAAAATTCCGTTATTTACACAACTTTATGAATAGATCTCATGGGAAAAAGCTCTAAAAAGTTTGTTAATGGAAGCCAAAAAAATCCAGTTACATTTGTTGAGCCTAGTAACATGGACCGGTTCAGTGAGGAAAAAGGAAAAAAAAAAAGAAATAACAGAACTGAACCGGGTGAATTTGGGAAATAGACAAATGTGGGGAATATTGTATTGGTAGTTGGAATTGGGAGGATGGTTTAATTGTACATGTTAACCAGAGTATTAATAGGGATTTTGTTAGATTATGAAGCCATAATAATACCAAGTGTCTTAGAAAATTTAAGTCATTTATCGAGGACGATTATTTTTAAAAGTTTGTATCATATCAAGTTTCTGATTACTCTATGATGTATAATTAAAATTAATTAGACTTTTCAATATCATTTTGATTGTCTCAGTTTCTTTTCGGTTTTACTGATGTGGGACATTTCATTTATCAGGAATAATGTGCTTGTAAGGAAAAAATCGTGTACAATATTGATACTATAAAATTGGATTTAAAATACTTAGTGAATCGTCACAAATATCGTGTTATTGACAAGTTACTGTCTTGAAAGTGATTTCAACCTTATTTCGATGCAAATCATTAAGGCTAATCACTCATCACGACCGGTCAATCTCTTGTCATTGTAATCTCATGCGTGAAGGGTTGCTCATGCTTCCCAAACGTCACACATTTTTTAGGTCATTAGTCAACATCTCCCTAGACAACAACTCTTCCAAACATGTGCACTCGTAACTGAAAGTTTAGAATTGCACAAATATAATTGTTCAGAAATTCACATGGAAAGAAATCCAAGAAATAAGAGGGTGTTTTTTAAACAATCCAAACTAAAATCTAAAAGAAGAATAAAACCTTTTATTTATAATATTTTAAAAACTCTATATTCTTTTGCAGTGACTTAGGAATGCATTAATGCATTGAATAATTGAATCTCTTTTCCGTGATATCAAGTTTTTATTTTAATATCTCAAATTTTAATTAATTTGATTTTTCACAAAAATCTTTTTATAACCACTTAAAAATTACTACTATATGCATGTATTACAAAGTTATAATTAAGATTTCAACTAATTAATTATGTCCTTATATAGTCATGACATTAGGAATAAAGTAAATTTTATTTTCAAATTTATAAGTTTTTAGTCAAATGAAAGTGAACTTTGTGTCATATTCTAAAATTTTGAATTAACATACTTAAAACTTATTATATAATAATAAGCTTTTATAGAAAAAGAACAAATGTATTATATCGCATCAAATGGTTAACATTATATTAACTTATAACAACTTTTCCCAAGTTCTATAATAAAATATTGGCCAATAACTAACTATAAATCATACACGTATCAGTAACTAGTTATACAATAAAAATAGTCTTTTTGAATGTATTTTAATCTTGGAGACACATACCAATAACTAGTTATGAAAGTAATATTTTTGAATGTCTTTTAATCTTGGAGACACGTACCAGTAACTAGTTATACATTAAATGTAGTATTTTTGAATGTCTTTTAGTCTTGGAGACATAAAGAAGATGCTTAAATAATTGAATGATCAACACCTAAATGAGTTTTGTGATACGTATTATATATTACACCCATTTGAAATAAATGTTTAAAGAAAAATAAAAAAATTCCTACACAAGATGACGAGCATTCAAATTTAAAAAATTCATTTAGGTGTTGATTTAATTTGAATGCTCGTCAAACATCTTGTGTAGGATTTTATGAGAGATTCAAATTAAAAAACTCATTCATTACACATAAAATCTCTCAACTTAACTACTATTTTCGTTTATGTGACTGAGTTTGGACTATAACATGTAATTTTCCTTTGGTCTTTTGCCATAATATATTAATGAAAAAATTACTAGAATATTCAATTAAAACTTTAATTTACATAATATTAATTTACTCTTTTTATTTATAGCATTATCATTTTAATTACAAATATTATACGACTTTTTTACCTATTTTTTTTAGCTTAGTGGGCTGATTTTATGTGATTCATAATTTGTTGTTTTTACTTTTTTGATTTTCAATTACAACTATAATTGGTAACATTATTTTTGCCCTTTTTTTTTTCTCTTCCTTCCTTAATACAATTACACTTCTAAAAATATTTTTTCTCTCTCTTTAATTACGTTTTTTTTTTTACTTTTAGAATTATATAATGATAAAAAATATATGATATAGAATGGTATAAACCTCTTGTTTTTCTTGATATTATTTAAGTGCAAAATTGGTCTATATAGTGGCAAAATTCTATTAGGGGTTGAGCCGAATCCCCGTCGACAGAGGTTAAAATCATTTTTTATGTATATATATAGTAGATGTCGAACCCCTATTGATTAGTTCATGTGTTTAGTTCTTCATATTTTGAACCCCTTATTAAAAATTCTACCTCTGTCACTATATATATAGATTTAGAACCTCGTAGACATAAGGTAAGAGTTTGGCTTAGAGCTCGTTTGGATTGACTTTAACTTTTGATTTATGAGCCCAAAATCATAAGGTTAAAATTTTAACTTATGTCTTTTGGCTTATTTTATCATTTAGCTTAAAATTAAGTGCTTAAAAGTATTTTTAAAACTTATCTAAACACTTCAAAAGTGCTTAAAAAACTATTTTGACTTAAAAACACTTCAAATCAGCCAAAATTAATACTCATGAATTATCACTTTATGCACCACAAGAATCAGCAGGCAACACAATCAGCATCTTCATCAACCACACATGAGCTGTTAAATTAAGGGTGTGTTTGGTATGAAGGAAAATGTTTTCCTAGAAAATGTTTTTTTGGAAAACAAGTTGATTTTTGACTTATTTTCTCATGTTTGGTTGGTGAGTAGAAAATATTTTCCGGAAAAGATTTTTAGTGTTTGATTTATGAATGAAAAATATTTTTGAGAAATATCTTTTATTTTTACTAGAGTAGAAAATAATTTTTTTTGAAATTGAAAATATTTTTAAAAACAAACTTAAATTTTTTTTGGGGGTGGTGGTGGTAGGGGGTGGGTGAGGAGAGGGGTTGAGGGTAGGGGTGAAAATTGAAATTTTGAAGTTGAAAATATTTTTTAAAAACAAACTTAATTTTTTTTTTGTTTGGTGGGGG